>JAJHZJ010000879.1:0-192500 GCA_023548195.1 Bettongia penicillata ogilbyi
GGTACTAGGGAAGAAAAAGAAATTGAAGGAATTAGAATAGGCAAAGAAGAAATTAAGTTATCACTCTTTGCAGATGATATGATGATATACTTAGAAAATCCCAGAGAATCATGTAAAAACTAGTTGAAAAAATAAACAACTTTGGCAAAGTTGCAGGTTATAAAATAAAACTATATAAATTCATCTTCATTTCTATATATTACTAAAAAAAACCCAAAAGCAAGAGATAGAAAGAGAAATCCCATTTAAAGCGTTGGTAGACATTATAAAACATCTGGGAGTCTACCTGTCAAAACAAACCAGGGAATATATGAACACAATTACAAAATACTTTTCACACAAATAAAGTCAGATCTAAGTAAGTGTAAAAACAACAGTTGCTCATGGGTAGGCCAAGCTAACATAATAAAAATGACAATTCTACATAAATTAACTTAGTTATTCAATGCCATTCCAATCAAACTACCAGATAATTAGTTTCTAGAGGTAGAAAAAATAATATCAAAATTCATCTGGAAGAGCAATATATTCAGAATAGCAAGGGAACTAATGAAAAGCAACCCTAAGGATGGTGGCCTGACCCTACCAGATCTCAAATTATGTCATAAAGCAGCAATCATGAAAACCACTTGATACTGGCTAAGAAATAAAGGGCTAGATCAGTGGAATAGGTTAGGTACTCAAGACACAGTAGTCAATGAACATAGCAGTCTGCTGTTTTAAAAACCCAAGGATCACAGCTTCTGGGATAAGAACTCACTGTTTGACAAAAAAATCTGGGAAAACTTTATAATAATGTGGCAGAAACTGAGCATAAACCAATGCCTTACAGTATACACAAGATAAAATTCAAATGAATACGTGATCTAGGTATAAAGACTGAAACTATAAACAAATTATGAGAGCAAGGAATAGTGTGTCAGGTTTATCAAGAACGGAGAAATTTTTGAGAAAACAAAAGATAGAGAACACTATAAAGTGCAAAATGGATAATCTTGATTACATTAAACTCAAAAGTTTTTGCACAAGCAAACCCAATGCAAGCAAGATTAGAAGGGAAGTAGAAAACTGGGAAGGAATTTTTGGAACCAGTGTCTGTGATAAAGGCCTCCTTTCTAAACTATAAAGAGAACTTAGTCAGGAATAAATGTCATTCCTCAATTGATAAGTGGTCAAAAGATATGAACAGACAGTTTTCAGAGGAAGAAATTAAAACTATCTACAGTCATAAAAAAATCCTCTAAATCACTATTTATTAGAGAGATTCAAATCAAAACAATTCTGAGGTACTGCAATACATCTATCAGTTTGGCTAACATGACAAAACAGGAAGATGATAAGTGTTGGAGAAGATGTGGGAGAGTTGGAACATTAATTCACTGTTGGTGGAACAGTGAACCAATACAACCATTCTGGAGAGCAATTTGGAACTATGCCAAAAGGCTATAAAAATGTGCACACCTTTTGATCCAGCAATATTGCTTCTATGACTGTATCCCAAAGAGATCATAAAAATAGGAAAGAGTCCCACATGTACAAAAATATTTATAACAGCTGTCTTTGTGGTGGACAAAAAATGGAAATCAAGAGGATCCCCATCAATTGGGGAATGACTGAAAAATTTCTGGTATATAAATGTAATGGAATACTATGGTGCTATAAGAAATGATGAACAGGAAGATTTCAGAGAGTTCTGGAAGGACTAATATGAAATGATACTGAGTGAAAGGAACAGATCTAGGAGAACTTTGTACACAGCCACAACCACTGTGTGAGAGGAATTTTTCTGGTAGACTTATTCCTTCCCAGCAATGCAATGACCTAAAATATTCCCAATGGACTCTTGAGGCAAAATGCCTTCCACACCCAGAGAAAGAACTATGGAACTGAATCACAAAATGTAGTGGACTATTTGCTCTTGTGCTATGTTTAGTTTTGTTTTATGGTTCTCCCATTCGTTTTAATACTTCTATTCGACATGACTAGGGTGAAAATGTCTTTAATAGGAATGTATGTAAAGAACCTATATAAGACTGCATCCTAGTTAGGGGAGGGAATAGAAAGGATGGAGGGAAGGACAGGGAGAGAGAAGAAAAACCTAAGATATATCGAAGTGATTGTAGAAAACTGAAAACAAATAAAATAGTTGAAAAAATAAAAATATTATGAAAAAGAAATGTGACAATAGGATTAGAGAAGCAAGGATACATAACAGGTGTATTCTAGTTTTAGAATAGGTAGGTGACTAAATAAATGTGAATTGAGAAGAAGGAGAAGATTCAAAGACATGAAATTGAGGTTTTGCATATGAGTGAACAGAGTAGGAGTCTCACAATTAGCAGAAGTAGCAACATCAGGTGAGGGAACGTTTAGGTAGAAATGTTCAGTACGCATTTATTCATATGAGTCGTATTTTTGAGAGAAATATTGGTTTTGGTGATATTTCCAGAGACTGAGATTTTGCAACAGCAAATGATGCTGCATAAAAAGCATAATGAAGAAAATATTAAATCCAATACCATTGATAGAGTGTGATATAGAAGACATGCAGCAATAAGGACAAATAGATAGAAACAATAGCCATTCCTCAATACATAAGTATGTAATTATATACTGCAGTTTTGAAGAGAACTGTGTACTGTAAATGGCCATTGAAAATCACTCCAAATCACTAATGATCTCAGAAGTCATTGATAAAATCCGTGTCCAACAAGAATAAGTTTTCACGTTGAAAGAACAGAAGATGAAAAATCTCCATAGAAATAATGAGAAATATAAAATGTGGAGAGGTCTTAGCATCACAAGTTTTCATAGTATATTATAAATTTTTTCAAAATAAATTCATTACAATTGTTTGATACTTTTTTCCAAAGAGAAAAGTAGCAAAGTGAAATAAAAGATAAGAAGGAAACTAGAAATAGTAGTCCAACATTTGATAAATCCATGAACATGAATTAATAAATGGAAGATTCTTTTTGAGAAACCATGGAAAAATTGCAAAGTAATTCTGAAGAAGGTAGTTTTGCAACAATATTTTGTACTGGAGATATGTTAAACTCAAAAATGAATGTTTCAATTAATTATAAAAGTCACATCATGGCAAACTAGAAGGTAATGAAAATAGGTATATTTCTTATTTATAGTAGAGAAATAATTATAAACAATGCAGATAGAATATATAAAAAGACCAACTGTATAAATGTATAAAATGACAAAACTCTTGCATAAGTAAAATCAATGAAGAGAAAGAAGAGCAATTATAGAATGGACAAATATATTCTTCTATAAAAACCTCATTTCCAAAATACTGAGAAAATTGACAAATATTTAAAAAAAACCCACGAAACCTTCCCTTTTGGATAAGTTATCAAGGAATGTGGAACATCATTTCCAAGTAGAATTGTATTGACCATTTGAAAATACATTTCAAATTACTAAGAGCAAAAGCAGTACAAATAAATATAACTTTAAACTGTTCAAGCTTTAACACTGATCACACTGCCAGTCATACTATATTCCAAAGAAGTCAGACTTAAACAACAATCTTACATATACCAAAATATTTATCCTGTAGAGACAAAGAACTGGCAACAAAGTGAGTCCCTATTGACTGGGAAACACCTGAAAAAATGTGTGACAAATGAATAAATTAGAAAAATTATTGTGTTGGAAGATATAAAAAATGTGTTTGAACCGACAGAATGAGGAATAAGCAGAAAATAAAAGAGTAATAATATATATATATATATATATATATATATATATATATATATATATATATATATATATATATATATATATATATATAATGTCTAGGAAATGGTTACAATAGGGAAGGTGACCTGAGATCAGCTAAAAGCAAAACAGAACATTGCTGGATCCAGAAACAAATAATGAAGCTTGCATCCTTATTGAAAACAGATAGACTTAAAACTGGTTGGGAAAATGTTGCAGGTAGCTAAGTAGCACACAGGATAGATCTCTGGTCCTGGAGTCAGGAAGCAACACCTGATTTCAAACTCAGACACTTAGTGCTCTGTGAATATGGACAAGTCACTTAACCTTTGACTGACTCTATTATCTTTTCTGAAAAATTGTGATAATAATAGTACCCATCTTTGAGGGTCATTTTGAGAATTAAAAGGGATTATATTTTACAGCACTTCATAAAACTTAAGTAAATATAGATATTATGTATTTCCAGATGTATACAGAGTATACACATAAACATACATATATAAATGTGTGTATATATATGCATATAAAGTGAATAATATCCATCCATTTTACTCAAAACTATCACTTAAGCTAATATTATTTTTGCATGAGACAATATATTTCACTTAAGGATATTTCTAATTGTACAGAATTTTTCATTATTTCAAACTGAATTATGTTTCTTTGCAACTTCCACCAATTCCTCCTTGTTCTGCCATCTGAGCATATTTGACAGTCATTACCATATTAGTGGTAGTTGAGCCACAGAGATTTTAGGTTTCTGAAAATATTAATGAGGAATAAATTATAAAAAATATTATGTACTTATAACGAGCAAAGCACTATACTAAATTTTAGGGATATAAATAGCAAAGTACACTACCTAATCTATCATGAAAGTATGGTTATCATTCATTTGGTCTCTTGGTTCCCTTATGCAACTTGTTGTCTATTCATTTTTCAGTTGTGTCTGACTCTTTATGACACCATTTGGGTTCTCTAGGCAAAGGTACTAAAGTAGTTTGGCATTTCCTTCTCTATTTCATTTTTAGATGAAGAAACTGAGGCAAACAGGATGAAGTGACATGCCCAGGGTCACATAGCTAATAAGTGTTTGAGGCCAGACTCGAACTCAGGAAGACTGACTCCAGGCCTTGCACTCTATCTACTGGGCCACCTACATTGTAATATTGGCAATTGAAAACCAAAATCAGTTATTTTTTTTCACTAAATCTTTAGAAAAATACATAACTACATTTTATGGATTCTTTTTTTTTTGGTTTGATTTGAACTTAACCTTTAAAAATCAATCACTGGGATAACAAAGTGAAATTTTCTGGCTTGGTATTTAATTGCCTCCTTGTTTCAGATTTGACAACATAATCAATGAAGATTTCTGTATAGGGGTAAAAAAATGCACATTTGATTTAATTTCATAAGGTATTCTTGCAAAATCATATTGCCTCATTTCACAGTGTGATGTTTCCTTGAGTTTAATAATATTTGATAAAATTTTTAGAGGTGTGTTTGGTCAAAAAGTTTTTAATAGTTAATCAAACTCTGTAGAAAATCATAAAATCTCCATAGTAACTTCCTATTCTCATTGGTTTAAAAATGATAGTAAATTTATATTTTAAAAAATCATATGAATAATGTTAATGGGTTTATTTAGATCATTAAGAAAATGAGACTATAAAAAGCCTACTTACCTGAAAAATCACAATAATTACTTTTACTATAAATTACAAGTATTATGATTTTGGGGGGTGGGGAAGAGAGAGACAGAGAAAGAGAGAGAGAGAGAGAGAGAGAGAGAGAGACAGAGAGACAGAGAGAGACAGAGAGAGACAGAGAGAGACAGAGACAGAGACAGAGAGACAGAGAGACAGAGAGACCGAGACAGAGACACAACACACACACAAGGAGACTGTTAAGATAATCTAGTATAATACTCACATTTTATAAATGAGGAAACTGAGGCATAAAGCAATTTATTACCTTATTGATAGCAATGTACTAACAATCAGAAGCAATGAGATTTAAATCTGTCCTCTGAATCATCCATAATAACTTGTCAGTGCAACCTCTCTCCCTCAAAAGCCAGTTCTTCTACCTGTTTTCACATTCAGTAGGACTAGATAAACAAAGATTCTATCTATGCAAAAATTATTCAGGGTTCCTTTCAGTACTGTCATGAAAATTTAAATAGAAATAGAAAGAAGAAAAAGGATACACTGATATTTCAACAAGTTATCTTGAATGTTTTTGGACTCTAGACAAATAATTCATTTTTTTTTTATTTTCTTGCATTCTCTGTGGGTCATTAAATGTGAATAAAGTGTGAACTGTTTGGGGGACACAAAATCCCCACAAATTTGGTAATATACTAGTATTTTCCATCCATTTTTTCTTTTAGATTGAGGTATTCTGGCTAATACTTTAACATGGTTAACATAGCATGAAAGTTATGCCAATATCTGTATGATAAGGATAATATGTGAATGATCTGTGAGTTAGAATGGTGAAGACAGCATGAAACTTGTACCAATGTCTATATGACAATAGGTCAATAATTTGTGATTTCATTAGTGTGAATCTGTCTTCCAACCACCAAGTTCAAATCCAATTACACATATAAATAATAAATCTTCTATTCAGAGACATTCAATAATTTATCTGTGCTTATACAGATAGCAAAGAACAAAAAGAGGTAAAATTCACACTCAGGTCATCTTACTACAAATCTAACACTCTGTGAGAAAATTTTTGAAGCAGATAAAAATATGTGGAAGTAAGATGTTTGTCATATAGTCTGCATTTATCAACTCTGTCTAATATCTGGACATTTTTTCTTTGAGGAATTTTCCTTTTAGAAATATGAAGCATAATATAGCCACAGAGGGATTCTGCTGATTTAAGTTCTGTCACAGTCTAGGAGCATCAAGAGCCTCACATCTTCAATCTTTGTACGCTACCTAGGTATTGCCTAATGCATTCAATTTTTACGAGACAACTATGAGAACATGATTTTCCAGTAAAAACATAGATACAATTAAGAACATACTTGGAGGTCAATTTTTCTTAAAGAAAGCACCTATGTCTGTGAAAAAGGCTTAAGAATTTTATTTGCCTTTGAAACGGTTAGTTAAAGGAATGCCATAGCTTTCTCTTTCCTTACCCTCTAAAAGACAAATGTTATATTTGAAAATGACTTAGTAGGTGATCCATTTTAACCTTATTATTATTTTACTCTTGCATTTATCTGTAGATAACAGAAAAGAGGAGAGAGAGCTATAACTAAGATGACTAAGAAGCACTCAACTGAGCTCTACCATATTATCCTCCAATGACTCTAAATTTATACATCAAATCAACTAGTGAAATAGTAGGAACAACAAATATTCGGTAGAACAATTTTTTAGCCAAGATCACTTAGGAGTTTGACAGGAAAGATATATATAAGCAAGTGGTAGTTGGGTGGGTCTGGAGTAAAGGACAGACTAGTCGGTGTCTTGGAGGCTTTGGAGGTGGTTGTATTGGTGACAGCAGTAACATTTCTCACACTATAGATCTGGGGCATGTTGAAAAACCGGTCAGGAGGAGACCATTGCAGTGGATCCATTGCTGGCACTGGGCTCAGGAGCCTGTTACTTTGCTCATATGTAGTTCTGGATTACAGTTCCAGGGCCTAAAGTACAAACAGCATAGAGGGCAACAAGGCAACAGGGGGCTGGGTCATGATTCCATGGCAGGGAGGAGTGCTTGTGGTCACTCATAGGGGAGTAGGGAACTATTCTCAATTTCTTTCTTTTTTTAAAAATTTATTTATTTAACTTTTTACATTCATTTTCACAAAATTTTGGGTTCCAAATTTTCTCCCCATTTGTCATCTCCCCCCACCCCAATACACCAAGCATTCTAATTTTCCCTGTCACCAATCTGCCCTTTCTTCAATCCTCCCTCCCTTCTCTTGTCCCCATCTTCTCTTTTGTCCTGTAGGGCCAGATATTTTCTATTCCCCATTGACTGTATTTCTTGTTTTCTAGTAGCAACAACAATAATACTCGACAGTTATTCCTAAAACTTTGAGTTCCAAATTCTCCCCATCCCTCCCTCCCCACACATTCCCTTTGGGAAGGCAGGCAATTCAATATAGGCCATATCTGTGTAGTTTTGCAAGTGACTTCGATAATAGTCATCTTGTGTAAGACTAACTGTATTTCCCTCCATCCTATCCTGACCCCCATTGTTTCTATTCTGTCTTTTGATCCTGTCCCTCCCCGAGTGTTGATTTCAAATTGCTCCCTCCTCCCATTGCCCTCCCTTCCATCATCCCCCCACTCCGCTTATCTCCTTCTCCCCCACTTTCCTGTATTGTAAGATAGGTTTTCATACCAAAATGAGTGTGCATTTTATTCCTTCCTTTAGTCGAATGTGATGAGGGTAAACTTCATGTTTTTTTCTCAGCTCTCCTCTTTTTCCTTCCACTAAAAAGTCTCCTGCTTGCCTCTTGAATGAGAGATAATTTACCCCATTCCATTTCACCCTCTCTCCTCCCACTACATTTTTCTATCACCATTTACCTTAATTTCTTTTAAGATATGATCCCATCCTATTCAATTCACTCTGTGCTCTCTGTCTCGTGTATGCGTGCATGTGTGTATGTGTGTGTGCATGCACATGTGTACATGTGTGTGTGTGTGTGTGTATGTGTGTGTGTAATCCCACCAACTACCCAGATACTGAAAAGTTTTAAGAGTTACAAATATTGTCTTTCCATGTAGGAATGTAAACAGTTTACCTTTGGTAAGTCCCTTATGACTTCTCTTTGCTGTTTGCTTTTTCATGCTTCTTCTCATTCTTGTGTTTGAAAGTCAAATTTTCTTTTCAGTTCTGGTCTTTTCATCAAGCATTCTTGAAAATCCTCTGTCTCATTGAAAGACCATATTTTCCCCTGAAGCATTATACTCAGTTTTGCTGGGTAGGTGATTCTTGCTTTTAGTCCTAGTTCTTTGACCTCTGGAATATCCTATTCCATGCCCTTCTATCCCTTAATGTAGAAGCTGCTAGATCTTATGTTATCCTGATTGTATTTCCACAATACTGGAATTGTTTCTTTCTAGCTGCTTGCAATATTTTCTCCTTGACCTGGGAATTCTGGAATTTGGCCATAATGTTCCTAGGAGTTTCTCTTTTTGGATCTCTTTCGGGTGGTGATCAATGGATTTCTTCAATAATTATTTTGCCCTCTGGTTCTAGAATATCAGGGCAGTTTTCCTTGATAATTTCATGAAAGATGATGTCTAGGCTCTTTTTCTGATCATGGCTTTCAAGTAGTCCCATAACTTTTAAATATTTCTCCTGGATCTATTTTCCAGGTTAGTTGTTTTTCCAATGAGATATTTCACATTATCTTCCAATTTTTCATTCTTTTGGTTTTGTGTTGTGATTTCTTGGTTTCTCAGAAAGTCATTAGACTCCATCTGTTCCATTCTAATTTTGAGAGAACTATTCTCTTCAGTGAGCTTTTGAACCTCTTTTTCCATTTGGCTAATTCTGCTTTTGAAAGCATTCTTCTCCTCATTGGCTTTTTGAACCTCTTTTTCCAATTGAGTGAGCCTATTTTTCAAGGTGTTATTTCCTTCAGTATTTTTTTGGGTCTCCTTTAGCAAGGTATTGACCCGTTTTTCATGCTTTTCTTGCATCTCTCTCATTTCTCTTCCCAGTTTTTCCTCCACCTGTCTAACTTGATTTTCAAAATCCTTTTTGAGCTCTTCGATGGCGTGAGTCCACCAGACATCCACCTCAGATGTCTAAGATACAGAGTCCCCGACCTCCACGTCTTACCCTGATGGTAAAAATTGTTCCTCGCCATCGGAAATGAAAGGTGGGAACATCTGTCCCCCAAGAAAATAGCTTTCTATGGTCTTATTTTTCTTCCCTTTTCTGGGCATTTTCCTAGCCAGTTACTTGACTTCTGAGATTCCTGTCCACCCCCACCTAGATCTGCCCAGCTAGTGCTTGGGGTTTGAGATTCAAATGCTGCTCCCCAGACTCAGGGCTTTCCACAGTGGGTGCGGCTGCTATTCAATGTGAGCTTAAGTTCTGGTTCTGGGTTGGGAGTAGGGCCACCTCCCAGGCTCAGTTCCCTCAGGTGTTTTATGCTGAGACCTTTGGTAATGGCCCTGAACTCCTGCCTGCTGCTCCGGGAGTCTTGGATTGCTGCTGCCTCTGCCGCTGACTCTGCCACCACCTCCCAAGGCAGCATGAGTCACGGAGACACCCCGCTCCCCTTTCGGTCAGCCCAGAAGTCTCTCTCACTGACCTGTAGCACCTGTGGGTGGAGGGACCTTTGCGACCCCCGGAGATTCCGTCCCTGAAGCCTACTCGGATCTGCTCCTCTGAGGCCGCAGGGGTGGGCTTCGCCAGTGTGATGGACCCCTGAGAGTGGCTTTCCAGGGTTCTCTGGAACGGAAATCTCTTCCACTGTGTTTCTGCGTGGCTTGGTCTGCTCCAGAATTTGTGGGGAGTTGTTTTTACAGGAAATTTCTCGGCTGTGTATTCAGAGCTAGCTAGTCTTTCTACTCTGCCATCTTGGCTCCTCCCTCTATTCTCAATTTCAAGACAGAAGGTGGTATTAGCAATTGTGACTGTAGGAAAGTCAGATACCTAGTTACAGTCTCAGTGAAAGGGAGAGTGTTAATGCAGGTGACTACAGGGAAACAGGGTCCCTTCCTGAGGAAAGATTGGAACACAGGCCAGGAAGACATTGTACCTCTTCCTAGATCATACCACCTTGGAAATGCTAAAAGTGTACAAGCCCCCAGAACCAGCTCTGAAAATAGTGGGAAGGCCCCCAAAAAATCTTAGGAAAATTCTGCCTCCATCCTGGGAGCAGAGCTCAACTTTAAAACAAAGTTAAAAGTCAAGAGATAGACTGGAAAAGTGAGCAAACTACAAAAAATATCTGACCATAATAAATTACTATGGAGAGAGAAGATTAAGACAGAAACTCAGAAGAATTATGTCAAAGAAAGTATAAAGCCTAATAAAAGTGTGAATTGGATGCAAGTTCAACAAGAACTATGAAAAGTGCTCAAGAAGTATAAAAATCAAATCAGAAAAATATTGGAAAAAGAAATGAAAGTGATGCAAGAAAATTATGAAAAAGTCAGCAGCTTGATAAAAGAAGCACAAAGAATACTAATGAAAATTACAGCTTAAACAAATCAGCCAAATAGGAAAAGAGGCACAAATATCAACTGTAGGAAAGAATGCTTTAAAAAAGCAGAATTTTCAAAAAGGAAAAAAGAGGTACAACAGCTGAAGAAAATAATCCCTAAAAAAAATTAGAATTGGCCAAGTGAAAGCCAATCACTCTATGAGACACTGAGACAAAATAAAATCAAAAGAATGAAAAAAGAGATGAAAATGTGAAATATCTGAATGGTAAAACAACTGACCTATAAAATAGATTGAGGAGAGAAAATTTAAGAATGATAGGACTGATAACTTTCTACTTTCCTTCTGTTATTGTCTATATTTGTTTTATTTCAAAACTTTTTTTAAATTTAATGTAAACTAACACACTTGAAACAAAGAGTTGTACATAGACAAAGGTAAGAGGTTAGAGAAAGTCTGGCAAAGATAGCAATCATGACCTCAGACAAAACAAAAGCAAAACTAAATCTAATTAAAAGAGATGAGCATTTTACTAAACTGTACCATAGACTGTGAAGTAATATTAGTACTAAACATATATGCACCAATAGATATAGTATCCAAATTCTTAAAGGGAAAGTTAAACGAATTACAGAAATAGTAAAACATTTTTCATGGAGGACCTCAACTTTCCCCTTTCAGGACTAGTAAAATCTAACCATAAAATGAGGAAAATAGAGGTTAATCAGGTGAATAGAATTTTTATAAAGTTAGATACAATAGATTTCTTGAGGAAATTGAATGAGAATAGAAAAGAGCACACCTTTTTCTCAGCCATATAAGACATCTTTGCGAAAGATTGACTATATATTAAAATATAAAAAATGCCATAACCAAATACAGAAAAGGAGAAATATTAGATGAATTATTTTCAGATCATAAGGCAATGAAATAGCATTTAACAAAGAGACCCCAGATAGAAATTAATTAGAGACTAGTCTAATTGAAAAGAATGTGAGAATTAAAGAACAAATCACAGAAATAATTTATTTCATCAATTACAAAAATCACAAACTTTGCTGGTTGCAACAGATCTAAAGGCAACATTTCTCTCTCTAAATATACACATCAGTAAAAGAGAGGAACAGCACATTAACTGATTGAACATTAAATAAAAACTTAAAAAAGTAAAATTGAAAATACTCAATTAAGCATCAAAATAGAAATCCTGAAAATCAAAGGAATGATTAATAAAATTGAACATAAAATACCATTAAAACCCTTTTTTTTTTTTAAAAAAAAGATCTGGTTGTAGGAAATAAAAACTATAAAGTAGATCAACATTGATTGATTTCACTTATTTTTTTCTAAAAAAGAGAAAACTAAATTACTAAGGTGAATGAAGCACCAATGAAGATTTAATTACAGTAAGTATAATGAGTTGTTTTGCATATGCCAGGAATATGGACAATCTAAGTGAAGTGAATGAATATTCCTTAAAAAATACACTGCTCAGATTAACAACACAGGAAATAGAATACTTAATTAGTCTCTCAGAAAAAAAACAAAAACAATTGAACAAGTCATAAATGAGCTTCCTGCAGTTACGGGTGGGTGAGGGTTGGGATTCATCATGTCTTCATAGATTTACAAGGGACTTCCACCAAACATTTAAAGAACAATTAATCCCAATACTATATGAACTATTTGGGAAATAAAAGTTAAAGAACCGGTACTAAATTCCTTTTATGACACAAACATGGTTTTAATAGCTAATTCATGGAAAGCATGAGTAAAGAAATAAAATTACACTACAACTTCCTTAATAAATATAGATGCAAAAATTTGAAATGAAATACTAGTGATTATAGATGATTTCAGAAAAAAAAAGCATGTGAAGTTTTACAGAAAACAATGAAGAGAAAATAAGCAGAACCAAGAGAACATTGCATAAAATAAAGAAATATTGTTTTAGGAATGACTTTGAGTGAATAAGTTATTTTGTTTATTATAAATAGCCAAATTCACAATAAAGGATATATAAAGACACTATCTGCTATCAAGTAGAAGTATGTATTCAATAACTTTATACAGACATAGATAAATTTGTGTCCAATGGTAGTCATATCTAGGGCAAGGATGGAGGAAGGAAAGGAAAAAAGGATATTTACATGATAATTTTATTGTGTATTTGAAAGGAATAGCAATTGTGCATAGCAGATTTGCAGTTTCATGTACAATCATCTTTTTATTGTACTGTGTTATGGAAATGCTTATTTTATTCCATAAATTTAAACAAATGAGTAATTAAAAATAAAATAATAAAACAAAATACTAGTGAGAAGATTACCCCAATATATCAAAATGTTCATATACTATGACCAGATGGGATTTGTATCAAAAGTACAGAGCTGGTTCAATACTAAGAAAATCATTGGCATAATTTATCATATCAATAATGAAACTAAAAATGACTGTATTAGGTGTAGAAAATTTTTTTTGACAAGGCAGCACTTATTCCTATTAAAAATAGGAATCAACGGAATAAATGGAGCCTTTCTTAAATTGATAAACAATATCTATTTAAACCATCAGAAAGCACTATCTGCAATGGAGTTAAGTTAAAAGCCTTCTCAATAAGATCAGAGGAGAAGCTGAGATGCCCATTATCCCCATTATAATTCAGTATATTGTTCGAGAAATATTAACTATGGCAATGAGAGAAGAAAAATAAATTTTAGGAATTCAAATAGGCAATGAGGAAACAAAACTATCACTCTTTGCAGGTGATGGTTTACTCAGAAAATCCTTGAGAATCAGCTAGAGTAATTGAAATACTTAACAATTTCAGTAATACTGTAGTACATAAACAAACCCACATAAATCACCAACATTTCTATATATAACCAACAAAGTCCAGCAGAAAAAGATAAAAAGAGAAATTCCATTTAAAATAGCTGCAAACAATATAAAAAACACAATTTCACACTAATTTGCTTATTCATTCACATGCAAATTAAGCTACTAAAACCTACTTTACTGAGTAACAAAAATAATAACAAAATTAATTTGGAAGAACAAAACATCAAAACAAAAAAAGGAAAACCTTCTAACATTAAAATCCATACACAAATGGAATAAACTGTCTATGGATGTACTGAAATCCCACCTGTGAAAGGTCTTTAAGAAAAAAAGTATCATATATGATTAGATTGCACTAGATGTTCTTTTTCTATACTAGTTTCTCAAAAGCTATGGATAAAAAAGACTTTTCAAGGTACAACACATCTTTATATTGGAAATGCCACAAAGTAAACAAAGATTTAAAAAAATATGTATAATAAATACTTGCTGTCTAAAACCAAAAGAAGGTGTCATATGAAATGGCGATTCTCTAGAAGTTTTCTCAATAAATTCAGGAGCAAAGCAAGGATGTACACTCAACCCATTGCTATTTGATAATTAAAAAAATACAACAATATCAATAAAACAAAACTATTAATAGTATAAATCTAGAAAAAGAGAAGGCAATACTATCTTTGCTCATGATATAATGGTTTATGAAGAAATTCTGGAAAATCAGGGAAGATACTGAGATCATTGCCTCAGCAAAGTTGGATACTCTAAAATAAGCCCAGAAAAAAATCAAGATCATATCTATGCAATAATAAAACACAAGGCAAGAGAAAAAAGGGAAATCTCATTCAAAATACTTGAAAAATGCACAAAGTATGTGGGGACATATCTACCCAAAATATAAAATGTACAGATTCATTTACAAAATGTTTTTTAAATATTGCTTTATATACATACGCATATATTTATGGAAAGAAATTGATTATATGTACATTTATTAATACTGTTATTCAGAGTCCACATTACCTAAATCTATAGTCACCACGTTTCATCCCCCCCCCCATTTTCTGGCACACTTATGGGAAATGGGGGTAAGAGCATCTAGGCTCTCAAATAGAGGGGCTGTGGGTCCCCTGTATTCCAGTATCGTTTACCTACTAGTGTTCACATTCATTTCTATAAAAAAAGTTTACTTAAAAACTATAATTGCAAATATACAAATATACTCTCCAATACATGGTGATTAGTCCCTTTTGGAATGTAATTCAGAATTATGTGTATAAACTTATTAGAATATTTATTTTCTTTCATCCAGAGAATTTGTCTATACCCCTAAGAAAGCCACTGTTAATTAAATCCTTTCAAAGCCCCAAATATTTATAGTGGCACTGTTTTGTGGTTGCAAAGAATTGCTAAATACTCATCTATTGGGGAACAAATTGCAATGTGAGTGGAATGTAAAATTGATATGCTATTGAAAATAATGAACACGATGAATACAGAGAAGATGGAAAAAATCTTGAAATGATTACTTTCACCTCCCACTGCCTTTGTTCTTATACGTATGTCACTGAGCAAAGTTGGAAAAAAAAAAACAACTAAATGGATTCATTGCAATTGCTGTTATATCACCTTAACTAGATCATTGCTTTCAGACTATTCTTCTGCACGTCCCTAATTAAACTCCATCTCACTCAGCACAGTAGTTTTGCATGCTTCTTCCATTATCTCCTTCTTCACTCTTGTCTCACTTGATGATGAGTCCCTTCTCCTTGCCAAACAAACCCCTATACTTGCACAAGTAATGCTATCCCATTCTATCTCAATCAGATGGTCTCTCTGTCATCCCCATTCTCTCACCTGTATTTAGTCTTTCCTTATTCATTGCTTCCTTACTGTATACAAACATGTTCATGTCTCTTTCAACCTCAGAAAGCTCTCACTTAATCTTTCCAAGCCCAATCACTATATCATCACCTTTCCTTAATTCTGTCACTAAATTTCAGGAGAATGTGGCTTCCAAAGTTGCCTCTACTCTCACTCTCTTCTTAACTCTCTACAGTTTGGGTTCTAATCTCCTCATTCAAGTGGAACTGCCCTCTCCAAAATTACCAATGATCTCAGACACACCAAATCCAATTGACTTTTCTCAATCCTCACCTTTCTTGACCTCTCTGTAGTCTTTGACTCCATTGATCACCTTCTTCTCTTTAATAATTTCTTCTAAGTTTTTAGGATACCATACTTACCTATCTGAAATCTCCTCCAATCTCCTTTGATGGATCTTCATCCAAGTCACATCTGTTAACCGTAGGTATCCCTTAGAGATCTGTCCCAAGTCCTGTTCTTTTCTTCATAATTATTTAGTTATTTCATCAGTTCCCATGCGTTCAATTATCATCCTCTCTGCTAATGTTTTTCAAATTTATATTTTCAACCCTAAAATCTCCACTGAGGCTTAATCTTGCGATCTCAATTTGCTTGCTAGACATCTTTAAGTGGAGTACTCCATAAATACCTTAAATTTAACATGACAAAAACTGAACTTATCTTACTCCCCCTCCTCAAAGTCTCTTCTCAACTTTCCTTTTAGTATCAAGGGTTTCCACTGTCTTCCCAGTCCATCAGGATCACAATTTAGGTGTCACCCTCAATTCTTCATTATCTCTCATCCTACATGTTCAATCTGTTGCCAAGTCATGTTGATTTCACCTTTGCAACCTCTCTTGAATGAACTTATCACCATAGTCTTCTGGATGCTTTGCCTGGTAAATGTCTCTTCCCACTCCAGTTTATTCTCTATTCAGCTACCAAAAGTATCTTACTAAAGTGCAAGCTGAAACATGTCAATAAATACCAGTTGCTTCCTATCATCTCCAGAACGAAATATAAAATGCTATGTTTGCTATTCATAGCCCTTCAAAATATACTTCCCCTACCTTTCTAGTCTTCTTTGACCTTATACTCTGCCTGCTGTACTCACAATTCCAGTGACACTGTCCTCCTTCTTATTCCTCAAACAAGATACTCCATCTCTTGGTATTTTCACTGATAGTTCCCCAGGGCTAGGTATACTGCTCTCTCCCCATTTCCACCTATGGGCTTCCCTGGCTTCCTTTAAGTCTGAGCTAAAATCTCACCTTTTATAGGAAGGTTTTCTCAATCCCTTCTGATTCTAATGTCTTCTGCACTGTTGATTATTCCCTCTTTATCCTATAGAGAGCTGGTTTTTTACATAGTTGTTTGCATGTTGTCTCCATTGTTAGATTGTGACCTCCTTAAGGGGAAAGAGCTGCTTTTCCCTTTCTTTGTAGCCCCAAGACTTAGCACAATGTGTTACAGAAAGTAAGAACTGAAAAAAAATGCTTATTGATCCACTGAAACATGAACTAAGCAGAACCAAGCAAACAAAATACATTTTTACTTCAATTGGAAAGAACAGAGAACAATTAAAAGTGAATGTTGCAAAAATAAAAAAAAGAACAAACATGACACTTAAGAGAAGATATGAGACGAAATCCTTACCCAATTCTCTGGAGATGGAAAAAGACTGAGTTTGTTCATTGTGTATATTTTTTAACCTTTTTTTTTTTTTTAACATATTGATAGGCCGGGTTAATTTGTCCCTCTTTTTCTTTTTTAAACTATTATTGCTATGTGAGATGTCTTTTGGAGAGTGGGAGGAAGAAGAATATAGGCAACCATTTTGGTAATGTATAAAGGAAATAAATAAAATATTTTAAGATTATATTTTGACCTGTCCAACAATGAATCCTTCGATTTGTATGATAGTTACCTTCAAAGCATTCTTTAGTGCTGGTTCGTCTTTCTTAATGTAAGATCAGTACAAGATATAAAATTAAAGCTGAAAAGGGACTTCAGAGACAATCTAGTACTACTCTTTCCTTTTATGAATAAGGGGAATTAGGTCCAGAACCATTAATTGACTTCCTAAAGATCACACAGTTAATAATTGTCAGGGGACAGAGATTTGAAACCAAGTCCTCTGACTGTAGATCTAATGGTTTTCATGCTCAACTCCTTCCAAGTATTTCCTCACAAGCCAAACACTTGCTAATCACATCAGGAATCATTCCTCATTTCCCATTTTATCAGGTCATTATCATGAGCTGATCTCCTTTTTCAATACTTTGGTATTTGTTTCAGTCTTTATCTTCACTCCCAACTCCTATCCTCATTTTTGATAACTTCAATTTTACTATTAGTGACATTTCAAGTACTCTGGTCTTCTGATTTATCAACTCCATTAATCTTTGGTTCTACTTTGCCTCCACTACTTATGTTTTAGAAGATAGTCTTTCTTAAAACTTCTCAGCCTGGGAACTTGAGTTTTAAAATCTCTCTTTCTGATAACTTCCTAATATTATATTTCTCTCCTTATATCATTTATGTTATCCTGCTCACTATTGACACCTCAATGCTTAATATTTTTATTTCTTGCCTTTATTTCCTTTTTGGCCTTATTTCTTCTCTTCACAATTTTTACCTTATAGTTAACTTGTTCAATACATTACTTTGCTCGGTGGGTAGAGTATTGGGCTTAGAGTTCAGAAGACTTGAGTTCAAATCTAAACTTATGTACTTCCTAGTTATGTGACACTGGTTAAGTCACTTAACCTATTGTCTCAGTTTTCTTTATTGGTAAAATGAGGACAATAATAGAACCTACCTCCTCCCCTCACCTGGAGTTTTGTGAAGAACAAATGACATAATAATTGTAACATGTTTAACACAGTGCCTGCCATGTAGTAAGCACTCTCTTCTTCCTTCTCTATCCTGGACTCCCCCTTTTCATTTGGTTGTTCATACCCTGACGATTTGAATGTTGGGTTACCTTCACTTTCTTGTCTTATATTACTGTCTTAGGTTTCCCACTGATTTTTCCATCTCTGTTTTTCCTCTCTAACCTGTCCTTAATCTACTGGATTCTGCCAAATAATTGGGAAAAGGTTCAATTCTCCCACAAACTTAAAAAAAAATTTTTGACACCTGAAATTCTATTGCACATTCTATTCTTTTTGAAAATATAACAACAAATGGAACAGTCAGTTTGGAGGACATAGGAGAGTCAGGCACACTGGTTGCATCTACAAATTTATTCAGTCATTCTTAGAAATAATTTAATTTTATATAAATAAAGTAACTAAATTGTTTCTATAACTTAACTGAGAAATTCTACTATTAGATAAACTCTGTGGTGGTCAAAGATAAAAATGAAATTCTCTGACATTCAAAATTGCATGTAAATGTACTTTTTATTTTACCAAAGGGGAAAAAAACAGTTAATAGTAAGTAATTGGATAATGGTTGAAAAAATTGTGGTACAAAGATGTAATGGGTTATGATAGTACAGTAAAAAATCAAGAGCATGAGAAATTCAGGGCAAGATTGGAAAATGTATATGAACTAAGGCAGAATCATTAAAACACATAATGCCTACGATAATTAATCAGAGTCAGTAACAGAGCCATAAGGGACCCCAGAAGCCCTTGATTTGAATCCTCTTGTTTTATAGATAATAAAACTGATGTCTAGGGATGTGGGGTGGTATACCCAAGAAAACACAATATTTATGGATACACTTTTTCCTTGGAAGCAGGCCTATAGTATGTAATTAGCTAGAAAATGAAGAAAATAAAATAATTGCATGACAGAAAAAAAATAATGTCACCTAGTCACATTAAAAGAATGATAAATGACTGGTAGATAGCCAGAATGCTCTGCTGGCAAACTCAAAATGTTTAGAAATATCACAAAAGTCCTCCAACGTGTTGAATGCATTTTATCTTGTAAATTTTAGGGAGAAATGTAGACAAGAGTTGCACAGGATATACAAAACTTGGGTAAATTGTGGCACATAATAGATTTTTAATAAGTGCTTTTTGAAATGAATCAATTGAATGACTAAATTTATCAAAAACAAAACAAAACAAAAACAAACAAACCACCAAACGAACACATCAGAATTTCTATATGCAGTTTCTGGAATGTATCTGGTGATCCTATAGTTGGTACATTACCATCACACAGGTGAATTATGGGGCTGCAAGTCATAAACATGTTACTTTAACTACATTGGGAAAAGTAGGGGTGCTTCAACTGTCCTCATTCAACTAAGAATTCTCAGAATGGAAGTTAATGGAAAATAGAAATTCTTTTAAAAATGTTTGGAAATTCTAGTTCTAAATCAAGTTGCATTTTTGAAAGCAAAGTCTTATATTTTTTAGGCATTCATTAAACTTTTGGGTTTTTTTTATGCCTGTACTTTACTGGCACACTTGATAGACTCAAATGCTATTTTCAAAAATATGTTTCTTGATCAGTTATCATTTCTGCCCCTGAGAGTCAATGTCATTTTGCTCACATTTAATTGTGCATTATTGTTTGTAAAATACTTTGGTGATGTGAGGAGAAACAACATTAGAAATTATAATTACCATTTTTTGTTGACATAAAAATAATCGAGCAATAAAAAATGTAATTCTTCTCATAAAACCTGCAGTGCTTCAACTATGTCATAATCCACCCTCTTGATAGTGCCTTCTTAAATAAATCTACATTCCCTGGTACTTAACTAAATATAAGAGTGGGAAGCATCCTAGTTGTGATATATGGTTGTTACAGTTTTGGAAGTCATGAAAATTGCAAATGTGGCAGATGAATAAGTGAATATTTGATCCCATCTTTATAATTGACTATTTAAGTGTATTCTCATTTTAGGTGGGGTTGACATGGAGTGTGCATTTTTCTTACCTCTTTCCTATAATTTAACTTTGTATGAATTATTTATTTAGTAATTTATCCTTACTCATGCACTTAATTACCACGACAGAATAAATTCTCTAAAATTCCTTCATACCTGCTTGCAGATGACTTTAGTTAACTTGATATAGTTAACACATATCATGATAGATTCAGGATCTCCACTCCTTCCTCAAACAAAAAGTAACTCTGGTCTTAATCAAATAACCTAGGTTTTTAATATGGAAAACCAATATTTCTTTTGTTAAAAACTTTAAATTCTTCATTTAATTTTTTTGAGTAGGGTAAAAATCATTTATGCCTGTAAAGGAAGAACAGAATCCATTATCTTTCCCCATAAAACCTCTTCACTATTTTCATATTATTATAAAGGGTGACACACACCTCTGTGTCTATCAGGCCTGACACCTAGCCATTAAAGTGATTTTCCTAAAATGTAGGTCTAATTGCGTCACCTCTGTCCATTAAATAAATGGTAAGTGGTTATCAATATCCTCCAGGAGGAAAAACAAATATACTCTATTTGGAATTCAAAACCCTTCATAATCCATTCCCCCTCTTACCTTTTCAAACTTCTCTTATACCCTATTCATACTCTTCCATCCAATGATGCTGACTGGTTTCCTGGTTGTTCCAGAAGCAGGACACTTCAGCTTTCTGCTCCAGGCACTGAAATTAAGAGAGATTGCAGGAAGACTTTCAATACATAGGTTTTAAGTTGGGACTTAAAGGAAGTAAGGGAACTCAATAGTCAGTGGAGGGAGGGGAGAACATTTCAAGGCACAGGGAATAGCAAGAAAGATTGCTTATTAGTCAGAAAACTGTTTTTAAAGTTGATCCATTCTTGTGATGAGAGGGGAAGATAAGTAGTTCACAAAATATTGTGCTGTATTGGAATTTTCAAGATGTTAAGAGAAAACAAAGGAGATTCCCAGAATGTTGTTTGAGTCCTGTATTGTTAATTTAAAGAGAACATGGATGGATAACAAACCTAAAGAAGTTGTGTGAATGCTTTTCATGGAAATTGTAGAGGAGATCAGTGTTCAGGTACAGAATCAAATAAATGATTTAATATGCCTTTGTATTTCTGTGATTCTAATTATAATAAAGTCATATGGGTCTAGACAAATATGTCATAATTAACTTTGATTCACAATACATATTAAGTCAGAAGTATCAGTAAATATTTTGTTAATGAATATGATTTCATTTTATCCACTGTGCATGGGTCACTGTTATAAATTCCATCAATCCATAGAAAAACTCCTTATCCTCTATGACTTATATTTTAATGGGTCACATGAGACCTAAAATTATCTCTAAAATATGTCGATAGGGAAAGAGCCAAGATGGCAGAGTAGAAAGATGCACATTCACTAGCTCTTCCCCCAAAGCCCATAAAATACCTGTGAAAAAAGACTCTCAACAAATTCTAGAGCAGCAGAAGCCACAGAACAATAGAGTGGAGGAAATTTCCAGCCCAGGTTGATCCAAAGGGCCAACAGGAAAGGTCTGTCACACCAGATGGAGAACAGAGTCCAACTCAGCCTTGACTTTGCAGCACTGTGACAGGAGGAGTCTTCCAGCAGGCCTGAGAGCAGAATCCCCAGCAGCAGTAGCAGCAGTTTGCAGGTTCCTCAACCCACAGGCACCAAAGGTCACTGAGAGGGTTTTTTTCAGCTGGCCTAGAAGGGAGAAAGGTCTTCCCATAGCTCCGGCATCAGGTGGGGGCTTGTAAAGGCCCTATTGGGTGACAGCAGCTCCCACAGCAGCCCACATCCATTGTGGGGATCATAAAGCCCCTGGGGATCTGAGCAGCTTATCCATACCTCAGCTCTGTGTGGAAGCCCTGCCCCCCACTGAAAGCCCCTGGGGGATCAAGTACCTTTTCTGAATCTCAACCCCTCAGTGCTGGTTTGGTGTAACTGGAAACCAGGTGGCTGTGGAGAGGTAACTCTTTACTCACAGATTCTGGGCACAAAAGTTTCTGGTTGCTCTCTGACCAATGTACACACTTGACTGTGCCACCTTGGAGGAACTGAGATCTCACAGATTCCCAGAGTATACCCTACTCTTGACAAAGGAACCAAAAGTCAAGGAACTGATTGGAAAATGCCCAAAAAAGGGAAAAAAATAAGACTATAGAAGGTTAGTTTTTTGGTGAACAGATGTCTTCTCCCATCTTTTCAGATGAGGAAGAACAATGTTTACCATCAGGGAAATAAATAAAAGTCAAGGTTTCTGTATCCCAAACATCTAAAATAAATATTCAATGGGCTCAGGCCATGGAAGAGCTCAAAAAAGGGTTTTGAAAATCAAAATAGAGAGGTGGAGGAAAAACTGGGAAAACAAATGAGAGAGATGCAAGAAAAGCATGAAAAGTGAGACAACAACTTGCAAAAGGAGACCCAAAAAATGCTGAAGAAAATAACACCTTTAAAAATAAGTTAACTCAATTGGCAAAAGAGGTTCAAAAAGTCAATGAGGAGAAGGATGTTTTAAAAAGCAGAATTAGCCAAATGGAAAAGGAGGTTCAAAAGCTCACTGAAGAAAATAGTTCTTTCAAAATTAGAATGCAACAGATGGAAGCTAATGACTTTATGAGAAACCAAGAAATCACAAAACAAAACCAAAATAATGAAAAGATGGAAGATAATGTGAAATATCTCATTGGAAAAACAACTGACCTAGGAAAATAGATCCAGGAGAGACAATTTAAAAATTATGGGACGACCTGAAAGCCGATGACCAAAAAGAGAGCCTAGACATCATCTTTCATGAAATTATCAAGGAAAACTGCCCTGATATTCTAGAAACAGAGGGGCAAAATAAATATTGAAAGAATCCACTGATCACCTCCTGAAAGAGATAAAAAAGAGATAAACTCCTAAGAACATTGTAGCCAAATTTCAGAGCTACCAAGCCAAGGAGAAAATATTGCAAGCATCTAGAAAGAAACAATTAAAGTATTATGGAAATATAATCAGGATAACATAAGATCTAGCAGCTTCTACATTAAGGGATTGAAGGGTGTGGAAAATGATATTCCAGAAGTCAAATAGAACTAGGACTAAAATCAAGAATCACCTACCCAGCAAAACTGAGTATAATACTTCAGGGGAAAAAAATGGCTTTTCAATGAAATAGAGGACTTTCAACATTCTTGATGAAAAGACCAGAGATGAAAAGAGAATTTGACTTTCAAACACAAGAATCAAGAGAAGCATGAAAAGGTAAATAAGAAAGAGAAATCATAAGGGGTTTACTAAAGCTGAACTTTTTACATTTCTACATGGAAAGACAATATTTGTAACTTTTGAAACTTTTTTCAGTATTTGGGTACTTAGTGGAATTACACACACACACACACACACACACACACACATATATATATATATAGAGAGAGACAGAGACAGAGACAGAGACAGAGAGCACAGGGTGAGTTGAATAGGATGGGTCATATCTTAAAAAAATGAAAGTAAGGGGTGAGAGAGGGAATTACATTGGGAGGAGAAAGGGAGAACTGGAATGGGGCGCATTACCTGTTATAAAAGAGGCAAGAAAATACTTTTCAATGGAGGGGAAAAGGGAGGAGGTGAGAGAGAAAACATGAAGCTTACTCTTATATTTTACTCAAGGAAGGAATAAAATGCACACTCATTTGGGTATGAAAACCTATCTTACAATAGAGGAAAGTGGAGGAGAAGGGGATAAGCAGGGTGGGGGGAATGATGGAAGGGAGGGCAATGGAAGGAGGAAGCAATTAGATGTCAATACTCTTGGGGAGGGACAAGGTTCAAAGAGAGAATAGGAGAAACAGGGGGCAGGATAGGATGGAGGAAAATATAGTTAGTCTTACACAACATGACTATTATGGAATTCATTTGCAAAACTACACATATATGGCCTATATTGAATTGCTTGCCTTCCCCAGTGGGGGATGAGTGGGGAGGGAAGAAGAAAGAGAAGTGGAAAACTCAAAGTTTTAGGAACAACTTTTGAGTATTGTTCTTGCATACAACTGGGAAATAAGAAATACAGGTAATGCGATATAGAAATTTATCTTGCCCTACAGGACAAAAGAGAAGATGGGGATAAGGGAAGGGGGGGATGTTAGAAAGAAGGGCACATTGGTGATAGGGGTAATTAGAATGCTTGGTGTTTTGGAGTGAGGAAAGGGGAGAGATGGGTAGAAAATTTGGAACTCAAAATTTTGTGGAAATGAATGTTGAAAACTTAAATAAATAAATTTAAAAAATAAAATATGTCCATAACACACAAATATTGTGAACATATTAAACATTAGGGCTCGGTATGAAGAGCTTTGCTCAGAAGTTCTTTGGTAATTATAAAAAGACTAACATTTCAAAAGGCATATAAGAGTCATCTAGAAAAATCTTTATTTGATTGAAATATCTAAAATATTTTAAAGAAATTTTAATTTCCTCTGGTCCAACCAGGGAAATCAAGGAATAGTAAACTCTAATCCAACCATTCAAGAGCCCAGTCAGTGTTCAAAAACTAAGTCAGAGAACTGAATTTTCCATTATTAAATTATTTACATTAATCAAGAGTAGCTAGAATGTTGGGACTGGTCTCTGAGATTCTATGTTATTTTGCAAAGTTATTTTCTTAGAATCAGTAGGGGCAATAGATATTGTCAAGTCTATTTGGACCTCCTAGATGTTTCTAATTTAGGATCTTTTCTTTTAATTTACAACGATTAATGCTGCTTCCAAGACATCTTAGGACAGAACTTTCATGAAGTAGAATTTAAGGTAATACCATACATCTTGCTTCTATCAATGGGTTAGAGCTCAATGATAATGAAGATAGAGTTAGAGGTTCACCACAGGGATGTGGCATTAGCTTTGTCATGATCCTTTCCTAAGTAGTACATATTTGGCTTATTTCTAACTGTTCTGCATATTTCTAGCGAGTCACAAGGAAACCCATGTGAAAGAATGTACTGAATTAACATGAATCCCTCGCCAATTCCAGGAAAACAGCTGAAAAGAGTAGGTCAGCAGTATCATTTAAACATGTAAAGGTATGACATAATTGAAACCTCATTCATATATACATGAGAATGAAAATTATTGACAACATTATTCTCTATTTTAATTCTATATTGTTAGTGAAAGAAAATTATGTGTATGGTGCATTATATTGTTTTACCCATGTAGGTTCCATCCACATGGATCTGTCTAAATGTGGCCCATGGGGAGGCAAGAACACATATCTCTATAATATCTTCTTTCAATATTTCTGCAAGAGGGAAAGTTGGAGTATGGGGCCAGAAGCTGACCACTCTTTTTTCCTCAAAAAAAAGGGAATACCAAGCAGATCTAACTGCTGCATTAAGTGCTATTAGTGTAAGGGGAGTAATTTTTAGACTTAATCTGAACATTTAATCACTATTCCTTAATGAGGAATAAGTGTGTCAAGACTCAAGCCTTTTCTCTCCAGATGCCAATTACACAATGAAAATGAGTAACTAACAAATTCACTTATCCCAGAAGATAGCAAAATATGAATCAGAGAAGAGAAGATATACATAGAGCAATATATGCCAAACAATTTATATACTAAATCAACTCTCCTATTTGGGATTTAGATGAGAGAGAGAGAGAGAGAGAGAGAGAGAGAGAGAGAGAGAGAGAGAGAGAGAGAGAGAGAGAGAGAGAGAGAGAGAGAGAGAGAGAGAGAGAGAGAGAGAGAGAATATGAATCTCAGATCTCACTCTAAGGAGAAATTCCCTGAAGTCTCTAGTAGAACAAACTGGGGAGAAAGAGAGAGAATAAATAAAAACTATCAACTCCCTTCTTACAGCAGTCTTTCCTCATTATAAACCTGAAGAGATTCTGGAGTATCATGCCTTCTCTCTTTGAGTTGGGAACAAGAAATCTCTTCTCTTTACCTCTTGGGTACATTGCCTATTCTTCATGAAGGCATGGAGCATTGACTAACTAATCTCTGCCAGTGAAGACAGAGTCCCAAGGAGTTTCAGTCAAAGTTTATTGTCTTAGAAATAATTTGCATGTTCATTGTGATATGACTAGCATTTCTCTGATTCGGCTTCTTTCCTGACACTCAAAACATAGGGAGGCTTTACCAGAGTGAAAAGGAAGCTGTCCTTGGTACTTAATTGGTTCTAACTTCCCTATCAGTGTTTCATTGGATCATTGAAAATCATGAAAGAGCATAGCCACAATTTGTAAGGCTTTCTGGGGACTGAGAGATTTCTGAATACTATATCCTACTCTAATGTCTACCGGTAAATTGCAAATCTCATCTCTTTTCTAAGCAATAGCTTTACATAACCAACTGCCTTTTAAGCTGAATGTCCCATAGATTACTTAAACTCTACATCTTCCCAACAGACCCCAGCTTCAAGTATCATCATATTTAATTCTTCATTCTCACCCTACATATTCAATCAGTTATCAAGTTTTGAAATTTCTACTTACATAACAGTTCTTGGATACATCCCCTTTTATCAATTCATTTAGCCACAACATTTTGGCTACTTCAACCAGTCATCATTCCTTCATGGAAATATTTCAATAGCATTCTAACTGGATCAGGTGTTTGCATCCTTTAAAATATAGTCCACTCAGTTTTTCCAAAGTGACTTCTCTGAAGCAAATGTCTATCTCCCACCAATCTCATTTTTCAATAATTTCCAATGGTTCCCTATTACTTTTACATTCAAATATACATTTTTTTTGTTTAGCTTTTAAAATGTTTAAATACCTGGGTAACTTCTTGCCCTTCCATGGTTGCATTTTACTCTTCTCTATGAACTTTATAATTTGCCTAATTTGCAAAGTTGTAGTTCCTTATGCAGAAGACATAGCTGAAATTTGGCTTCCCTTTGAAAGGTTTTCCTGGTTTTCCAGATGTTAGTGCCTTCCTTTCCAAGATAATCTGTTATCTACCCTGTATATATCTTCTATGAATCAAATTATTTTTATATTACCACACAAATGAGAAAATGTGATCCTTGAAGGAGGAATTGTTTTCATTTTGTCTTTGTAGCTAGAACACTTAGTACAGTTTCTTACACATAGTTAGTACCTAATAAGTCCCTGCTTACTTCTTTACAGATCATTAAAATGGAGGCAATAATGATGTATTATCCACCATACCAGATCAATGATCAGTGGGGATTATTTTGAAAACTTCTATATAAATGTTAGTTTTTTATTACATATTGTAATGTTAATAATAATTTATGATAAATTGGTAGGAGCTGAATTATTCATGCATTCAATTTTTTGTTTTCACACATACTAACACTGATGGTATATCAGATCCAAGTCTATTTTCATGTTGGATAAGTAAAGAGAAAATCTAAACTCCAATTCTATATTGTTCTAGCTAAGAAAAAGTGGTGCAATAAGAAAATCATCTTTCTGTAAAACAGTTTAATAAATCAAAATGTGCAGAATCTGTTAAATATGATAATCAACAAAAGATAACAGTTTGCATGATTATAAAGAATAGCTATGTTAAGATTAAAGTTTCACAATTAGAAAAGATTGTCTCATTTTTTAATCAAATATATAGTGTTGGTATTTTTCTTTGATTTGTTAGGTTTGTCAGTACTCTGAATATGTAATAATATGAGAAGAAAAATGAAAAGATGATTCTTTAAAATGAGTAGTACTTTCATTTTGTAATTTAAGTTTGCAAGTCATTTAAAAGTTCCACTTTATTTCAATGGGTTTAGTTTCATGGTATTGGCTTAAACTGACAAAATTATCTCAATTCAGGAAGTGCTGATACTAAAATGAGTAAATTCAGTGACCTGAAAGTTATGGAATCCAGAAAGAACTGATGGAATTGAGTCTAAAAAGATTCTGTTGATGATAACATAGTATTATGCAGGCTTTCAAGAAATATAATGTGTATCCCTTTAAAATGCTTTCCATTGATGCTTTGATTTTACACTAGTGAAATGTGTAAATCTGATTTACTATCTTCACAAAAGAGATTGCCAATTGAAATTACTCCTATGTTAGAAATAAATGCTGCTATTCACTGTATCAAGGTATTGTATTTGTTCCCACTCTTAAAAAAAAATTTCTTTGTGCTCTACATTTTGAATGAAATTCTTGCATGTTAGAGAAGACAATGAAAGGAAAAAATATCCTATAAGTGGTGTTTTGGACTGATTTGATAAATTTGTGCTTTCAGATTCCAAAATGTCCACTGATATTTTAGTAAATTGCATATCTTTGTTGAGCTATTTATTCCCCTAAAAAGTAAAGCAAAAAGAATTTGATATTTTTGGACCAAATATACTTTTACTTCAGTGTGATTCCATGGTTAATCCTTTATCTTCTTAAGAGGAATTTTTGAACTATTTTTTTAAATCTACTGACCATAGAACCTATATGACACATGAATATTACATTTCATACAAAATGAAGAATAACAATAACTTGCAGGAACTTGGGAGAGTTTAAATGACATGTGAGCATAGTAAGAAAACAAGGTATTCAACAACTAAAATTATATAAAAATGACAAAGATATACCAGAACTCTGACAAATGATCACCCCTTACTGAAAATGATTCCATTTACATATACACGATTGAGGATGAAACCAAACTCCATCCTCATCTATCCATATCACTACAAGTGGTAGACAAGGAATATATTTTCATATATATACACTGCAGTCAATTTTTTGTTTTGTTTTGCTAACTAGAACTTCTTGTCACTATCCAAAGTTTTCATACACATAGATGCATATTTCAAAACAGAATCTGAAAAGATATTGTGGAATAATTTCAATGCAACTGGGAGAATTGAAAATGTCAAGTGGAAAAAAATCAAAGATCTCTCATAAATATTTGATATTCACAACATTAGAAATTGACTTAATTATGACCAAAACACCCACACCAAAATAAGTGATGGAAGAATATAAACAAATACTTCCCCAAATCATAATTACAACCAAATGACAGCCATAGATTGTCCCAAATCATTACTAACGAAATAAATTCAAATGAAAATAATTCCAAAAATTCACTGTACACCAAGGAAATTTTTAAAAAATAACAAAACAATAGAAATTGTCAATGTCACAGGAATTTGAGAAATTGAAGCACATGAAAAATACTTGTTGTTAGAGGTTTGATTTGGACCAACCATTTCGGAATTCAATTTGCAGTTATGCAAAAAAGGCAATGAAAATATCAATATCCTTTCACCTAGAAATTCCATTGGTAAACATATAAGCTAAGAATATTCAAAACAGAAAGTGTAAAGGAGCTATAATCCTCACAATCATAGTTTTAAATATACTTTATTCATTAAATGTTCTCATAGTCCATATGAAAATGTTTAATAATATGTTTTTTTCAAAATGAATTTAATATCAATTACACATGTGAAGTACTGCAAAACATATTTCTATATTACCCATATGGTAAATATATCATAGGCAAAAAATGAAATAAAAATATTTTTTCTAAAGAATACTCACTTTACATACAAAATTTATTAGTTCCCTCTCTGAAATTGGATAGCATTTTTTTACTAGTTATTTTGGAATTATCTTGGATTATTGTCTTGATCAGAGAAGCTAGTTTTACACAGTTGATAAACCAACAATATTGCTGTTACTGTTTATAATGTTCTCTTGGTTCTGGTCACTTTACTAACAAATCTTCCTAGGTTTTTCTGAAACCATCTTGCTCACCATTTACGATAGCACAGTAGAATTCCACAATCACACATCATCAACTTGTTCAGCCATTTCCCAATCGATGAAGATCCCCTCAGTTTTCAATTCTTTGCCATCACAAAAGAATTGCTATAAATACTTTGTACAAGTAGGTTGTTTTATCCGTTTTCTTCCATCTCTTTGGGATGTAGACCTAGTAATGATATTGCTGTATCAAACAATTTTCAGTTTTACAGCTTCAATTCAAATCTCCACCAATAGTGCTTTCATTGCTTTGTTATTGCTCAATCATTGGGTTATGTTAACTTTTTATAACCATCGCTGTCCATGGAGTTTTCTTTGCAACAATTCTGGAATGATTTACCATTTCCATCTCTAGTGGATCCTTTTGTTAGGGAAACAGAGGGTAAGTGACTTCCCCAGGGTTACACAGCTAGGAAGTTTCTGAAGCTATACTGGAACTCAGGTTTTCCTGATTACAGGTCCAGTGCTTTACTGAGCAATGAGCTGTCACCCCAAAATGCATTAGGTCCCAATTTTCCCACATTCCCTCCAGTTTTTGTAATTTTTATTTTCTCTTATTATCCAATCTAATAGGAGTGAAATGTTATCACAGATTTGTTGTAATTTGCTTTTCTCCAATCAACAGTGATTTAGAGAATTTTTTTATATGACTATTGCTAGCTTTGATTTCTTAATTGAAAGCTGCCTGTTTGTATCCTTGATTATTAACTGGGAAATGGCTCCTTGTTTTTTCAATTTGGGTCAGTTGCCCATATATTTATTAAATAAGGAAAACTCCTATAAATCCCTGCCCCCCAGTATCCTGTTTTTTTTTTTCCTTTTAATTTTGGCTGCATTAATTTTGTTCGTACAAAGGTTTTTTTTTTTATTTCATGTAATCAAAATTATCTATTTTACTTTCTATGATTCTCATTATCTCTTGTTTAGTCATAAAATGTTCCATTATTCATAGATATTATAGGTATACACACAGAGAGATTATATGTATATACTATGTATATATATGTATATATAAAATCCAACCATTTATTTATTTATGATGTCACCCTTTATGTCTAAATAATTTATTTATTTTGAACTTAATTTAGTACATGGTGCAAGTTGTTAGTCTATGCTTTGTTTCTGTCAACCTAGTTTACAGTTTTCCCAGCAAGTGTTGTGAAAAGGTGAGTTTTTACTCCCAAAACTTAGATCTTTGAGCTCATTAAACATTAGTTTCCCATGGTCATATATCAATATGTGGTGTGTACCAAATTTGTTCCACTGATTCTTAGTCATCACCAGATTGTTTTTATGATTACTCCTTTGCAATATAGTTTGAAATCTGAAACTGCTAGGCCACCTTACTTCTAATTTTTTCTTAGCTTTCCTTTGACATTACTGCCCTTTTTATTTCATATTTTCTTATTCCATATCCATTGTGATAATTTTGTTTCTAGTTCTATGAAATAATGATTGTGTAGTTTAATTTTCATGGTACCAAATAGGTAAGTGAACTTAGGAAAAATTATCAGTTTTATCATAATAGTTTGACTTTTTGAAGAGCAATTAATATTTCTCCAATTATTTAGGCTTATCTGTGCAAAGAGTGTTTTGCAATTAGATCATATAATCCTTTAGTTTGTCTTAGTAAATAGACTGCCAAGTATTTTATATTTTCCACAGTTATTTTAGATAGAATTTCTCTATCTCTTCCTGCTATATTTTTTGGATATAATATAGAGATTCTTATGAGTTATGTGAGTTTATTTTATATTCTGTATCTTTGTTGGAGTTGTTTCAACTAGTTCATTCAAATGATTCTCTAGGGTTTTCTAAGTATCTCATTAAGTCATTATAAAGCAGGATAGTTTTTGTTTCTCATGGTCTGATTTTATTCATTCAATTAATTTTTCTTGCCTTATTGCTATAGTTAGTATTTCTAGTATAATACTCAGTGATACTGGTGGTCATGGATATCCTAGCTTCACCACTGATCGTATTGGGAAAACTTCAAGTTTATCCCGATTACAGATAATGCTTTCTCTTGGTTTTTGATAGACACTACTTATCATCTTAAGAAATGCTTCATTTATTCCTATGCATTCTGGACTTTTTTTAAGAAATTGGTGTTACATTTTTGACAGGGGTCTTTTCTGTATGTATTGATGTAATTATATCACTTTTGTAGTTTTGTTACTGCTATTGTTTTTGTTACTGATAAGATCAATTATGCTGATAGTTGAACTAGCACTGCATTCCTGGTATAAATTGCAACTGGTCATAGTGTATGATCATTGTGATACATTGCTATAATTTCCTTTTTAATACTGTATTTCAATTTGGTATTAAGAAAATTGCCCTGTACTTTTCTTTATATTTTTGTTCTCCCAGGTTTAGACATCAAAACCATATTTGTGTCATAATAGAATTTTGGTAGGACTCTTTTACCTATTTTTTCAGATAGTTCATATAGTATTGAGATTAATTTTTCCCCAGATGTTTTGTAGAATTCACTTGCCAATCCATCTTGTCTTGGAGATTTTTTTCTTAGGTAATTTATTGTTGGCTTGTTAAATTTCTTTTTCTAAGATAATACTACTTAAACATTCTATTCTTCTTTCTCTTATTTGGACAGTTTACATTTTTGTAAATACACATTCATTTCACATAGATTTTAGTTTCACTGGAATATAATTGGGTACAATAATTTCTGATAGTTACTTTGATTTCCTTGATTTCCTCTTTATTGGGGATGAAGTCACTCTTCATTTTTGATATAAATAAGTTTTTCTTCTTATATTTAAGTTAAATTAAATTAAAATAAAATTATCTCTTCTTTCATTAGTCTTCAGTCTGTCCTCGAGTACTTGCATTAGAATGTCTTGGGCAGGTATAGATTCATGCCTATATTATATCAACTTATATTTCATTAGAATTGTCTAAAACACTATGTAATGTGGTACACTGTGTGTATTTTTGCATATATTTTTTACATCCATTAAATTGTAAAATTTCAAAGGGAAAGAAAAATAGCTAATTTAAATTTATATCTTCCTTTTGTGCCAAGAGCAGAAATCCTAGCACTTTAGGAGGTTAATCAAAGTCCTTCAAATTGCACTTCATTTGCCTTTTCACTTTATTTTAGAATAGGTAATAAGGAAACAAAGCTGTAATTTTTTGCAGGTGAAATGATGTATACTTGGAGAATCTTAGAGAATCAACTAAAAAAAAACTCTTTTTGATATAATTAAAAACTTTAGCAAAGTTGCAGGATATAGAAATAAACCCACATAAATCATCAGCATTTCTCTTTATTACTAACCAAGCCCAATAGCAAGAGATAGAGAAATTCTGTTAATGTAAAATATTTGAGAGTCTACCTGCCAACTTAAACTCAGAAGTTTTAAGAACACAATTACATAACACTTTTTATACAAATAAAATCTGGTCTAAGTGATTGGAAAAATATCAGTTGCTCATGGATAGGCAGAGTCAATATAATAAAAAATGACAATTCTACCTAAATTAATTTACTTATTGTCGTACACCAATCAAACTGCCAAAAAATTATTTTATAGACATAAAAAACCAACAAATTTTGTCTGAAATAGCAAGATATCAAGAATATTAAGGGAAATAATAAAAAGAATGCCAATCAAGGTGGCCTAACCATATCATATCTAAAACTATATTACAAAGTGGCAATAATCAAAACTACTTGGTACTGGCTAAGAAACGTACTGGTAGATGAGTTGAATAGGTTAGCTACACAAGACACAATAGTCAATGACTATAGTAATCTACTACTTGATAAATACAACTTGAAGAATCCAGCTTTTGTGATAAAAACTCACTGTTTGACAAAATCTCCTGGGAAAATTAGGTAATAGTATGAAAAAAAAAAAAAACAGGCATGCATCAACATCTTACACCATATACCAAGACAAGGACAAAATGGGTACACAATTTATTTATAAAGGGGGTGATACCATAAGCAAATTAGTAGAACAAGGAAAAGTTTGCCTGTCAGATTTGTGGAGAAGGGAAGAGTTTGTGATCAAACAAGAGAGAGAGAACATTATGAAATGTAAATTAAATCAAAGAAAAATTCCTAAGCAACAGCAATGTAACCAAAGTTTGCAGGAAAGCAGAAAACTAGGAAATAATTTTTATTGCCGGTGTTTCTGATAAAGGTCTCATAGAAGTGAGCTTTTTTTTTCTATATCCTCGGATCTTAGTCCTGAAAAATGATAATCCTTTTAGGAAATAGTTTAATATTTTGTTGAGGGAAAGAATGAATTTAACCTTACTGGGCACTGGTTTCCTCTTCTATAAAGCAGGCATAAAAATATATCTCCTAAGATTGTTGTAAAGATCAAATCAAATGAGATAATGGATATAAAAGAACTCTGAAAATGACAAAGGACAATAGAAATACAAGGTATTATTAACCTTTTAAAAATATGTGCTTCTATAATACACAGAGTCCTTACGGAGCAAAGGATAATATTCTAGAGAATAATCGATTAGAAATAAATCATGGATGAGGTTGTAAAATTAAATATTAGCATTTTACAAGAGAGTAAAACTTAAGAGTTTAGTCAAATAAAACTTGGAAATGGGAAAGTTGTCACTAGCAGAAGATTTGCATTTTCTTTGTTATTCTCAGTAGATATGGCAGATTACTAGGAAGTGAGGACAATAGCAATATTTCCATAGGGTACTTTAGGGGTTTGGGGTCCATCAAACTACAACAGCTTTTCAAGGGCTCATACTACAATGCCATATGGAGAGTTGGGACAGGCAATGCCTGATCTTGTTCCAACACAGCAGATTGGGCTGATATGAATCAACCAACATCAAATAAATTACAGCCAAAGGGTACATGCTTGCAGCCAGAATCAGAAATCCAGGTGAGAGTATATTCCAGGTAGATGCAGAAGATGTGAAATCTAAAGTCGAGGTATGGTTCAGGTCTGGTACACTGATAAAGTTCATGGTGGTCAATTTGAATATCTCCGTTTTTTTTTTTTAATGAGTTGTTGAAAGTACTGATTAACCTTTTCTCCCCCTTTATCAACAAAATTCTTCATTTTGATAATTTAGCCCAGCCACCAAGGAATTAAGAAGAATCTTCTATATCCTATTCTTCCCAAAAGGTCATCGCTAACAGACACCCTGTTCTCATCATCATATATTAAAATTTTGCATTGATTAAAATTTCCATCATCTCATACTGGTATCCAATTTTCAGGATCATCAATTTTCACATTTTGCAATGCCAACATTATATCAAAACTTTTGTAATCTTCAAACATTTTGTTCATCATTCAAAATACGCAAATACGATAGTGGCTTTACTTAACTTCACAATTAATTGAGTTAGGAGAAAAAATGTATCTTGATATGAACATTAAGTGTAGTCAACTGAAACTAATGAGTGTCCATAGGACATATTGTATTGTTCTCATTGCTGCCAGTATAGAGTTGAATTCATGGCAACCATCCTAATACTCCAAATAAAAGTTAAATTTACAATATTGAGATTGAAATGGACTTTAGAGATTCTTTAATGTATCTTCCTTAATTTTATAAATAGGAAAATTTAGACCCAAAGGAAATGGAAGCATTGTATAGTGGAAAGTTTTCTGAGTTTGGAGAGAGACAATAGGGATTTGATTCTTAGCTCTGCTACCTCCTACCTATGTGACCCTGAGTAAGTCTCTTTACCTCTCTGGGCCTCAGTTTCCTCATCTGTACACTGTGTTGAATCAAATAGTTTCTAAAAGTAGCTTCAATTTGACATCTATGACACAATTTATAATCTGATCTTTTTAAGGTCAAATAAGTAACAAATATTTGGGTTTGATAATCTGATTCAAAATCTGGGGCTTTTTCCATACAGCTACTTAAAACAGCTTAACATCTTAAAACATCTAATCATGTCTGTCTTTTGGATTTGGAGTTAGAGGTCCAGCTGCTTGCATGTAGTGGCTATGTGACTTTTGTCAAAGAACTTTGCCATTCTGAGCCTCAGTCTCCTTATGTATAAAATGACAGGGGAAGTATAGATGATATTTTGGAATCCTCCCTGATTCAAATTTATTATACTATAAACTGATATTATAAAGGCATTAATCTGGCTATCATCCCCAATTATATCCTTAAAAAAGACTGAGAAATGGAAAATTTATTCATCTCTAGACCTGACAGGGTAAGATAAAAAGATAATTTTAGAAGACCATGTCATCTCTTAAAAGACTAAATATACCAAAACTTAATAGACTTAATAGACCAAATGCCTCCAGATTGATCAGAAAATGTTTTGCAAGATGGTATATAGTGCTTGGAAAAATTGAAAGGAATGAGTTAAATTAATATTTGTAGGTTTCTCCTATTGAAACATTTTAAAAGTCACTCCCGAATATATTTTCAAATCATTCATTTTATTCAGAAGGCCTGCATAAAGTGCAGGTGATAATAGATTTTTAAAAAATTAAATATATGATTTATTTATTTTTCAATTTCCAACATTCACTTCTGTAGTGGACGGTCCCTACACAGCTGGGTGATGTGGTTGAAAGAAAAGAGTCACAGGAGGCGGGAAAAGATAGACCAGTTCTGTTTATTGATCAGAGGGTTCGGGTTTATATATTCAAGGTACTGCAAGTCTACGTGACATTCTGCTTGTCTGTCCCAGTGATTAAATCAATCAGGATGATTAAATCAGTCTTCTGATTAAATCAGACCAACGAGCCTAGGAGCATCTATTTTACATATCCTTTGTTTTCTGTAATTCTGTTGTTTGTCTCACAGAGACAACAACATCTGGGGGGCATGGAGAGCCATTCCGGATGATAATGAGCACAGTCTCAAAGATCAGTTCCCCTCCCCCCCGCCCCCCAAGGTCTATCCTGATCTCATCAACTGCACTCCACCCTGGCCCTCAACACACTTCCACAAGAATTTGAATTCAAAATTTTCTCCCCATCTCTCCCCAACCCCAACCCCAGAAAAGTACATACCCCATCCACCTCTTCCTCCATTCTGACCTTCCTTCTATCTTATTAAGTAGCATAGATTTCTGTATCCTACTTCTGTAAAGCTTTGAGTTCTATATTTTCTCCCTTTCTCCCTCCCCATCCACCCTCATTAATAAAGCCATAAATATAGGTCATAATGTGTAGCCATGCAAAATACTCCCATAATTTTTAGGTTGTGAAAAACTAACTGCATTTCCCTCTGTCCTGTCCTGCCCTCCATTTAGTCCATTCTCTACCTTGACCTGTCCTCCCACAATAGTGTTTGCTTCTGATTTTCCTTTCCCCCAATTTGCTGTCCCTTATATTATCTTTCCTTTCCTATCCACTTCCCCCTGACTTCCTGCAGGGTAAAATAGGTTTCCATATCCAATTGAGTGTGTGTTATTCCCTTCTTAAGCTAAATCCCATAAGAATAGGGCTCATTTATTCCTTTTCATCTCCCCCCTCTTCCCCCCCATTATAAAAGCTCTTTCTTTCTTCTTATGTGAGATGATTTGCTACATTCTACTTCTCTCTTTCTCTTACTCCTAGTACAATCCACTTGAGTGAATGTTATTTTTTAGCTATTCTCTCTTCATATTCATCTCACTCTATGCCCTCTATGTGTGTGTATATATATATATATATATGCATGTATATATATACATATGTACACACTTGCATATATACACACATATATGCATCCATGTACATATACATACCTAGATATATAATATATACATTGACCCGGGTCCGGGTCCTTCAGGTGACACTTTCTCAGTGGGCTTCTGCTTCGGACGTCTCCGGATTTCCCTCCCCGGGGGACTCGGCGGAGGGACTCAGACACTTCTTCAGGAGGCATATACTTTATTAAGTGCAGAGGAGTCCCCCAAAAGCTAAGGGCATTGGTTTAAGTAGGGTACTAGTTCCGGGTAGCCACCCCGATCCACCCCGAGGGCGAGGCTTTCATCTCATTGGAGCGAGCCCCTCCAGACCAAACCAAAAAAGGGCGCGATTCCCTATCCCCGGTCGTGTCCCCTTCTGGTTGGTTGGTGGCTGCTTAGTCTCAGACCAGGAAGTCTTTCTAGTGCTGAGCTGGCAGAGCCATGTCAGCAGGTCAGGACTTCCTAGTACTCTCTTCCCCCCAGGAAGGGCATTGGTCCATTGTGCCCCTGACAATACATAGATACCCATATACACCTATACATATAAATATATATATATATATACATATATACACGTATATACGTGTGCATGGATGTATGTATGCATGTTCCCTCTAGCTACGCTAATACTGCAAAAGGTGTCCTGAGTTACAATTATCATCTTCCCATGTAAGAATATAAATATTTCAACTTTAATAAGTCCCTTATGGCTTCTCTTTGTCATTTACCTTTTCATGTTTCTCTTGATTCTTGTATTTGAAGTTAAAATTTTCTATTCAGCTCTGTTCTTTTCAATAAGAATGCTTGGAAATGCTCTATTTCATTGAAATTCCATTTTTTTTCCCTAAAATATTATACTCTGTTTTGTCAGGTAGGTGATTCTTGATTTTAATCCTATCACCTTTGAACTCTGGAATATCATATTCCAAGTCCTTTGACTCCTTAGTTTAGAAGCTGCTAAATCTTGTGTTATTCTGTTTGTATTTCCACAGTATTTGAATTGTTTCTTTCTGGCTGCTTGTCATATTTTCTTCTTAACCTTGGAACTCTAGAATTTGGTGACAATATTCCTAGGAGCTTTCCCTTTGGGATCTCTTTTAGGAGATGATCAGTGAATTCTTTCCATTTCTTTTTTACCCTCTGGTTGTTGAAGATCAGGGCAGTTTTCCTTGATAATTTCTTGGAAGATAATTTCTAGGCTCTTGTTTTGATCATGGTTTTCAGGTAGACCAATAATTTTTAAATTCTCTCTCCTGGATCTATTTTCCAGATCAGTTGTTTTTCCAAAGATATATTTCACATCATCTTCTATTTTTTCATTCTTTTAGTTTTGTTTTATAATCTCTTTATTTCTCATAAAGTCCTCAGTTTCCATCTGCTCCATTCTAATTTTTAAAGAATTATTTTTTCAGTGAGCTTTTGAATCTCCTTTTCCATTTGGTTAATTCTGCCTCTTAAAGCATTCTTCTCCTCATGGACTTTTTTGACCTCTTTTACCATTTGGGTCAGTCTCTTTTTAAAGGTGTTATTTTCTTTAGCATTTTGTGGGGTCTCCTTTAGCAAGCTGTTTACTTGCTTTTCATGGTTTTCTTGCATCACTTTCATTTCTCTTCTCAATTTTTTTCCACCTCTCTTATTTGATTTTCAAAATCCTTTTTGAGACCTTCAATAGCCTGAGACCATTTGATATTTTTGGAGTCTTTGGATGGAGGAGCCTTGATCTTGCTGAGTTCCTCAAGTTGTATGCTTTGTTCTTCCTCATCTGAAAGGATGAAAGAAAATACCTTTTCACCAAGAAAGTAGCCTTCTATATTCTTATATTTTTTTTTTCCTTTCCGGGTAGTTTTCCAGCCAATTGCTTGACTTTTGAGTCCTTTGTCAAGTGGAGGGTATACTGCTAGAGGTTTTATGCAGTTGTTCTCTGAGATATCTTTGGGGACCTGGAGGTTCTCAGTTCCTATAAAGTGGCATAGTCAAGCAAGAGGTGTTTACTCCTCTTCTGGCCTGCACTCTGTTCTGTGAGCAACCACAAGCATTCTTTTCTTCCTTAGATTTACAAGTAAGATTCCCCCTCCACGTTCACCACTGGTTCTACCACACCAGTGTTCCCCCTCTCCCCAGGAGAACCACTCAGGACTGAGACCCAGATCAGCAGTGCCATTGCCTCAGATTCTGTGGGCAGAGAGCTCCGGAAGTCGATACTGCAGAGCCAGTGGCTGCATCTTCTTTGGGGCTGGGACTGGGACAGTGGCTGGACTATGCTCCCCTCTTACCCAAGTGAAAGAACTTTTTCACTGACCTTTGAAGCTGTCTTTGCCATTTGTTGGTTGAGAAATCTGGAAATTGTAGCAGTTGCCCATGATTCAGCCCAAGCCTACTTCAGTCCCATCTGTATTGGTGCAGCCCACATTGGGTTGTGTTTGGCTCCAAGCCTGGTTTGATAGACACTTCTGCCAACTTCCAGGCTGTTTAGGGATTGAAATTTGTTTCACTCTGTCATTTTGTGGCTTCTTCTACTCTAGAATTTGTTTAGAGTAATTTTTACAGGTATTTTAAGGGCTTTGGGGGAGAGCTCAAGCAGGGATGTGCTTTTACTCCACCATCTTGGCTCCACTCTCCCCCCAAAGATGGATTTTTTTCAAGAAATGAAAGATACACGTAATTACGTGTTATAAAATTATAAAGTGATATTATATAATGCTTATTGGGCAAGTAATGATTATTTTCATGTTTTAACCTTTATGTAATAAAGCAAAGGCATATGAACTAGGATTCTAATTTTAGAATTTAAATTAATTCAATATTGACAAGACAGTTTCATTCAGCAAATTATGTTAAGTAATGATGTAGATACTCATTTTAGATAACACTCAAAACCTGTCCTCATGAAGATTACAATCTGAGAGAATGTTAAGATACAAATAAAATGTAATACAGTAAGAGTGATTTTAAAAATGTTCAAAGTGAATAGATTATGAACTGGGTGGGCATTTGGAAAAGGTTTAGTGAAGTAGGCAGTATTTGAATTGTGCTTTAAAAGGTAGATTAAATAGACAAAGAAAGGAGAAGAGACATTCAAGGCATACAGAACAATATGAACAAAGGAACAGAGAAAGGAAAACTACAGACATTTCATGGGTTAGCCTGTGGTCCATTTAGGTTAGCATATACAGAGTGCATGGATGGTAATAATATGAAGTAAAGCTATAAAATTAGAATAACATCAAATTGTAGAGGGCCTTGACTTTGTCCTCTGTCCATGAAATGGAGTCATTCAATGCTCTTAAACAGATGTTATAACTAGATGTTTGCAAATAGAAAATCTCTGTCTCTCTGTCTCTATCACTGTCTCTCTCATTCTGTCCTCATTTTCCCTATCTCCCTCTCTCATTTCCTCTTTTTCTTACCCCTGCATATTTATTTTTCAAGTTGTCCTCCTTCCTCTCTTGTTGGGGGCTGAGCATCAGTAAGGACCGTTTCAATCATTTCTTTTGTCCAATCTATAGCATTATGGGATCATAAAAATGACGAATGCCTAAATTTTACATGTTCTTTTCATGTGATCCCTTTATCTGTTATAGAAATCTTGAATGAGAGGTCTTCTCCTGATCAGATTTTCCCTTAGCACCCTCCTCTATCCTGCTATTTACTGCTGGACTTGTCCTAACCATGATTCCACTTGATCCTGCCTGTTATAAATTCAGCCTCCAGAAACTCCAGAGGACACAAAATGACCACCTGCCTTGAGACTAGACCTTTAGACAGCACATTAAAGACTCTAATCAACTGCTTCTTTCACCTCTCTCTAACCACAGAAACTCTGCCTAGACTCACTCCTTAATGATTAGCATAATGCCTCCTGCCTCATATTCTTCTCATTCCAGTGTTTATGAAACCCTGGCTACTAATTTACATACTTTGATTGCCAACCTCAACCACTTGTTTCCTCATTCCCATCTCCCTCAACTCCCAGCAACCCTCTCATATTCCATTCTATATTTGCTGATAATTTCTACTATGCTCTCTGGAATGCCTATACTAATTGATAAACACTCTTTAATCTTAGAGCTTTTTCTTTGTCCTTTCATCTTCTGAGACTAACTGAAACCTGACTACCCTGATGGATTTTTACTTTTATTTAATTTATCAAATAAAACAAGCATTTCACTAACATAGTGGAATAAAAAAAATGATTGCACATGTAGCTGCCAATCTATTATGTACAAATTGCTATACCTTTTAAATACATAATAAATTTATCATTTAAATTTATTTTTTTCCTTTTTCTTCCTTCTCCTCTTTACTCTAAAGATGTCTACCATTAGTCACGCACACAAGTATATATATATATACATATATATATATATACACACATATATATGTATACATATGTGTATATGTACATAGTAAAATCATTCTATATATACTTTTATTTTTTAGTTCTTTCTCTGGATGCACCCAGCATGTTCCTTCATATGTCCTTTTTAGTTAATTTGAGTATTAATAATAGTCAAAATGACTTAGTTGTTCAAAGTTGTTCTTTTATTTTATTTTTAATTTATGGAATGAAGCAAACATTTCTATAACATGGTACAATAAAAAAGATAATTGCATATAAAACTGTAATATACTATCCAATTTGCTATTCCTTTAAAAAATAAAATATTGTCTTTTTTCTTCCCCTTGGCCACCCTAGAGATGGCTACTTTTAGACACAAATGCTTGCATGCGTACATGCACACCCATGCATACATATGGGCATGTAAATTTATTCCATACATCTATTTATTAATTATTTCTCTGGATGCAGATAACATCTTTCTTCCTATGTCATTTATAGCTATTTTGGGTATTTATAATGGTCAAAATGGCTAATTTACTAGAAGTCATTCATAAAACAATATTTCTGTTATTCTATGCATATTTTCTTAGTTCTGTTCATTTCATACTTCTGCATTTTGTCTTTCCATGTTTTTCTACTATCATCAGCATTTTTATAAGTCACAAATAAAATTCTACAAGATGAGAGAGTAAAAAAATATCTCATTTACAAAAATTCTATATGGTATCAAATACTTAGGAGTATACCTGCCAAAACCCCCAAGAACCTTGTAAACAAAGGTATATAATAATACTTTTAATGAACATTAAGTCAGATTTAAATAATTGGAGACTATTACCTGTTCTTGGTAGGCAGGGCCAATATAATAAAAATGGCAATTTTACCCAAACTAATTTACATATTCCATGTCATTCCAATTAAATTACTATTTTTTGCTGAACTAGAAAAAAGAAAATTCTTTTGGAAAAAAATAAGAATATCAAAGGAAATAATAAAAAATGTAATGGAAGGAAGTTTAGCACTATGAGATCTTAAACTATATTATAAAGTAGTAATTATCAAAACTATCTGGTACTGGCTAAGAAATATAAAGTTTGCTCAGTGGAATAGAGCAGATATACAATTTACAGCAGCAAATAAACATAATAACCTTGTAATTGAAAAATGTAAAGGTTTAAGGTTTTGAGATAACGATTCATTATTTGGGAAAAATTGTTGGATAAACTAGAAAACAACATGAACAAAACTGTCCTATCTTATACTGTTTAACAAGATAAGGGTAAAATCAAGACATGACCTAGATATAAAGAGAGATTTTACAAGAAAATTATTACTTATCAAAATTTTGGATAGGTAAGCAATTTATGAACAAGACAAGTGATATGAGTTAGAGTGGTAGAGTTAGGTGTAAAAATGAATCATTTTGATTACATAAAAAGCTTGTACAAACATAATAAATTTAGCCAGGATCAGGAGGAAAGTAGAAAATCGGGGGGAAATTTTATAGACAGTTTATCAGATTAAAGTCTCATAGCTAAAATATATAAAGCATTTTGTCAAATTTATGAGAATATGAGTTATTTTTGAATTGGTAAGTGGTCAAAAGATATTAATAATATTGCTGTTACTGTATACAATGTTCTCTTGGTTTTCTCTCTCTTTTTTTTTTGCTCTTCATTATTTTGTGCATGTCCATGTTTTTTCTAAAATCAATGAATTCATCATTTCTTATAGTAGCTTTTCTGGTGATCCTTCACTTTCATATATATCCTAAATATCTTTAGCTCATGATAAAGAAGTTGAAATATTTTTGTTCCCTATACTCACCTTCAACTTCTCCCTTTATCATTGTCACCAATCAACCTCATATCATGTAGTTTATGCAATCTAAAATTATCACCTGGTCCATTTTTGTTGTAAGAGAAATTCCAGGTATCAGTCGGTAATGTACATGATCCCTTAACATCTTTGCCAAGCTTTTTCAAGCTACTCAATTCTGAAGATTTGTGCTACTACTCCACCTCCACCTTCTACTCCACATTCTACTCCATGTCTACTCCACCAACACCATTTCTACTCCATTTTTTCTGAGATGCTTTGAAACTATCTTACCATCATCTACTTCTACATTCAGGAATTCTGAAATTACTTTATTTGATCCTTTTTCATTTCATCAATCCATATGTCCTAACTTTGTTCTTTATCCTCTGAGAGATCCCTTAGTTCCTTCTAAGGTCACAATCATTTTACTCTTCTTTTCTTTTCTTGAAAATTTACTAGATCAATTCAATTCTATGCATTCCTCTGCTCCTGAATCCAGTGTTCTTCCTCCTATCCTCCACATGGAGAAATTTTTACCAAAAAGACTAAATTGTCTGTGTGTATGTATATGCACACACACATATATATATGCAAGTCTATATATGCAGACATACATACATGTACACATATTCATTTTCATCCCTCTCTTTCTCTCACCATATATCAAGCACTTTGTTAAATACCTAATAAGGTGTCTCATTTTATTCTCACAACAACCATGGCAATCAAGTGCTGTTGCTATCCCCATTTTACAGTTGAGGAACCTGAGATAATTAGAAGTTAAGTGACTTTCCCTTGGTAATATATCTATTAAGTGTCTGAGGCTGGGTTTGAACTTAAGTCTTCCTGGGTACAGGCCCAGTACTTTATCCACCATAGAGCTGCCACCATCCCAGGATAGCTTGGCTAACGTGATTGACTCCAGGTTTCTTCAAACAACTTCCTTCATAACTTTTACCTCCAAACTATAGTCAACATGGGGTAGGCCTAGGACATAGCTTAATCAGGGACTTGATTGATCCCCATTTCCTTGGTTTTCGTGATTTAATGGCATTACAAAGTGCTAGCCAAACAAAGTCTTGAAACTTGGGGATTGGTGTATTTCTGAAATGCATTTAATCAACTAACCCTGTCCTACTTACTGACTGGAGAAGTTTTCATTTGGATATAATTGGGGTCACATCCAGAGATGTTGTATGCCACTATATCCTTAATGTGAATCTTCATTCTTTTAGGGCAAAGAATACCCCCTAGTATTAATATTCCATGATATCAAAGTGCTTCATTTTGTTCTAATATCAGGCCTGAAATCAGAAGTTACTGATATTGGAGTTATACCTCTAAGAAAAGGGAAACTAGAAATGGAGATAGGATAGAAAATAGCCTGGAGAATAGGGTAAGTTTTTTGGACCAGTGTTCATGATGAAGATAAAGAACTAGTTATATGTGTGTGAGACAATTAATATAAGAGGAACAGAATATGCGTTTATTTTTGTTCTGCATTACTGGCTTAATTTTCTTTCTCCCACCTTTGTCCCTGAGTGTGGGTTTCATATAAATGTGGAACTCTTTCCTCCACCATTTTGTCTCTTCTCTATATGTAGTCTTACACTTAGCAATCAGGTTTTCTCGCATTGCTTCAATTATCTCCTACATGCCCATAATAGCCAGATCTCTATAACAAATGTCAATGTGACCCAGTACCACATTTGTTTGTGGCTATTGTTCAGTCATTTCAGTCATGGCCACCTCTCTGTGAAACCATTTTAGGGTGTCCTTGTCAAAGATGTTGGAGTTGTTTGCTATTTCCTTTTCCAGCTCATTTATAGATAAAGAACTGAAGCAAACAAGTCCAACTGACTTGTCTAGAGTCACACAGGTAGTAAGTGTCTGAGACTGGATTTGTACGAAGCAAACAAGTCTAACTGACTTGTCTAGAGTCACACGGGTAGTAAGTGTCTGAGACTGGATTTGTACGAAGCAAACAAGTCTAACTGACTTGTCTAGAGTCACACAGGTAGTAAGTGTCTGAGACTGGATTTGTACTCATGAATAAGAATGTTTCTGATCCAAGCCCGGTGTTCTATCCACTATCTATCCAGAATTGTTGCTCAGTCACGCTGGATTCTTTGTGACGTCATTTTTGTTTGTTTGGCAGAGATAACTAGATAAAGTTCCCATTTCTTTCTCCAACTCATTTTGTAGATGTGGAAATGGGCAAACAGGATTAAGTGACTTGTGCAGGGTCACATAGCTAGTGTCTAAGGCCATGTTTGATCTCGGGTCTTCCTGACTCCAAGCAAGGCACTCTGTCCACTGAGCCATCTGACTTCACCCTATCAAGCAAATTCAAACAATGCACCTGAGTTTTCATAATTTTTTCCCTGTTTATTCAGAGTCAAGAGAGTCATCTTTGACTATTCCTTCTTCCTCACCTTAATATCCAGTACAATGTAATGTCTTTAATATCTGTCCCCTCCTTTCCAATCATACAATCAGTACTTTATCAAACTTTTACAGTATCTTTTTTTTGAAATATTATGATTGACTACTCAGTTCTTTTCTTCCAGTTTCTGCTCTCTATAATGCACCATTTGTATTGTTAAGAATACTCAACTAGTACACAAGTCAGATCATATCATTCTTCTGCTAAAAAAAAAAAACTTCAGGGCTTCCTTATTATTTATGGAAGAAAAATAAACAATGCATTTAAGCTTTTATTCCATCTTTTTCATCATCGTCCCAGTCTTGGCCAAGTAATCCCTCTTTGGGGACATGGGAAAATTGGAAAACGTGCACTGTTGGTGGAGTTGTGAATTAATCCAACCATTCTGGAAAACAATTTGGAACTACGCCCGAAGTACTATAATAGCATACATATTCTTTGACATAAGAATGCTACTACTAGACCTACTTCTCAAAGAGATCAAATTTAAGGGAAAAAGAAATTTTAAACAAAAATATTTATAAGAGCTCTTTTTCTGGTGGCAAAGGTTTAGAGATCAAGGGGCTGCCCATCAATTGTGGAATGACTAAACAACTTGTGATTATGACAACAATTATGATAATAATATTAATAATTGATGTCAATAATTAATGTTAATTAATAATGTTCAATAAGTGTTGGAGTCAGGAAGACCTGAGATCAAACATGGCCTTATAAATGTTAATAATTATGATTATTATGGTATACTATTGTGCTATGCGAACTCATGAGTAGGACATTTTTAGAAAATCCTTGGAAGACTTGCATGAAATTATGCAAAGTGAAGTGAGTAGAGCCTGAGGAGCATTGTGCAAGTAATGTCAATAACGTAAGGATTGTTAACTGAGAAAGACTTGGCTACCCTAATCAAGACAACTATCCAGGAAATTTCCAAAGGATCCATGATGAAAAAATATTATCTACCTCCAGAGAGAGAATGAGGATCTCTGAATACAGATCAAAGCATAGTGTTTTCACTTGATTTTTATTGGTCTTTTTCTGTTTTCTTTTGCAACATGATTAATATAGAATTGTTTTGTATAATGTTAAATGTATAAAACATATCAAATTGCTTGCCTTCTCAAAGAGAGGAGAGAACAAGAGGGAGGGAAAGAATTTGGAACAAAAATGTAAAAAAAGATTATGTTACCATTTTTATGTAAAAGAGATACTTAATGAAATAAATTTTTTTTTTCAAAAACAGCCCCTCTTTATAGACTCTACTTTCTAGTCAAATTAGGCTAATAGAGATCCTCCTTTGTTGTCTTGCTCTTTCTTAACTGTGCACTATTATGAAGGCTATACTCAATTCCTGAAATTCTGTCTATCCTCTTCTCTTATGTTTGAAATCCCTTTTCATTGTCCAAGTCCAGTCCAGAGTCTAATTGGAGACTTATTTGGGTAGTGAAAAGCATATTTGACTTGAAATCAAGACTTTGCAAGCTTCATAACCCTGAGAAATTGATGACTCTTGTGAGCATCTGTCTTCTTATGTAGAAAATGAAGGACTTGCGTAGTAAGATCTCTTCTAAATTTCATCGCTCTTTCCTGGTACTCTTCAACTGATAGTGATTTTTTTCTCAGATTTTCCTACATCTCCTGTTTTGCTATCTCTGTTGTTTCATCAAGTCTGTCTTGTATTACATTTATCTTCCATATGTTAATTTGCAAGCCTCTTGATGGTAATAGTTTGTTTACTTGTTTTTCTTTATGCAATATCAGTGTCCAGTATATCACACATGTTCATAGTACACATAACACATTTATTGACTTGGAGTGGGTTGGGAATGTAGTTTGAGAGTGGAATATTAAAGATTTTCAACTTGAAGGTTAATAGGTTCTAAAATATGAACAAATATGAACAAATACTATGAGGTTAAAGAGGGTAAAAATGAATGTTTGGAGAGTTGTAGAATTGTGTGCAAAAATTAAAATGAACTGTCGATAAAGATTTTAAAAGAGGAAGAGACAGTGGAATATATGTAGAAAATTCAAAAGTCATTGAGGACATTAAGGAATTCATTTGGGATTTGGTAAATGAAAGCAATAAATGTATACAACAGGTGAGATAAGTAGATTATTTGAAAACACGTGTTGGAGCCAGTATTAATTTTTATCATGAGTATTTATATCTCAGAAATCAGCAAATGATACAAATTAGGGACCTGATTTATTACTTCTTTGGTTGTCTAGGCAAGAAAGCACTGGGGAAATGTAAATTAAATTGACATTACAGATTAAATTTTAAAATGTATCATGCTTATATTTCTCTCTAGAAAAGTTGATTATTAAACATTTACCAGTAAACCCTTGGTTACATTAATTATATCCACCTATAGTCACAATTTAGATATATTTAATCATAACCTGTCCAGAGTAACAACTTTAAACTGCCTTAAAAATAGCCACTCCAGTGAGCGTTGCCATAGGGAAAGAATCTACATTAACCAAAGCATTCTGTATTCCAACAAACAAATGATCCTCTGCTTCCAAGAGATTCACAATGCAACATTCTACTTATTATTAATTCCATTTATGCTGGAACTGTCTGAGTTTCATTGCTTTGCTCTGGAAGCCCTCTATCAAACCATGGATTAGGATCTGATTATAGACCATGTGCACTTTACGAACTCTGTTCCTTCTCTCTGAATGGGGAAGGTAATGCAAGGTTTGAAGTGACTTGAAGGCAGAATATCAAATGGAGTAAGACATTGTGACTTTGCCAAGAGTTCAGTTCCTCAGAGCCAAATCAGACTGATATTCAGGAGTTTTGTACTCCTTGGTCAGTCTTCAAAGAATAGTTTAATGCCACACCCTTGCTAGACCCACAGCTAGTCACTAGTGACCAAGTCACTTTTTTCTCTAGGGACCTGTAAAGCTTTAAGGGAAAACAGCCAACTCAGAACTTAAATCCTTCATTTCCTCATAAAACTGCATTCCCTTCTGTGTTGTTCTGTACTTCCCACCTTGTGGTTTATAGCTTGGCTATCCTCTATTTGTTTCCTTGCCTCCTCAACTTCACTATAACACAAACAAAATAATTTCATTACTCTTTTCACTAAATTCAAGTCTGTCTATCTCTGTATATCTCTTTCTCTCTTCCAGTTTCTATTTTTTCTGTGATTCTATTTCCCCACCTGTCTGCTATCTGTCTGTTTATAGGTCTCTCCTCTTTTCTCTCTCCATCTCTGTCTGTCAGTCTCTGTCTGTTTCTGTGTGTGTGTCTGTCTCACTGTCTGTCCGGCTGTCTCTTGCTTTCTCTGTCTCTGTCTGTTTCTCTCCCTCTCCTTTTCCCCCTCCCCCCTCTTTTGATTTACTCTTGAGTGACTTACTCAAGATCATAGAGGTAGGAAGTGGCAGAGACGGAATTGAAACGTAAAACCTTTGTCTTAGACTGATTTCTTTGAAATAATTAGTGGATAAGATTGATATCAACCTAGACAGAAGAAAGGTTAATGTGACTATGTAAGAGGGTTCAGAAAAAACATAAAGAAAAGCATTCAGTTTGATCTAAGAAACAGAGATAGAGTGAAAGGGATTGTTTAAACAGTAAGTTGGAGTGGCATGAGGTCAGTAGAGGACTGAAATTCCTCAAACTTTCAAGTGTAGAAATAGTTAAATAATTTTTGTGATTTGCAAGCATAAGTTGGTTATTTGTCCTTCCATCACAGTATGACATGCACTGTGGTGAAGAAAAGGGTATTTTTACTGCAACTGAAAGTACTTTTTTGCCTGTAACAGAAACCCTTGGGGATTATGTCTAGCCTTTGTGTTGACTCTATCACCATAGCTGACTGATTCTAACTGCATTTGGTGGTATGCCATAAACCACAGTAGGCTAGAGTGCCTTCTGTTCTGAAATAAAAATTCAGATATTATTTTTAGTCTATATTATAAATAGCTTCCAAAGAAATTTTGAACATTTACCAAATAAAACAACAAATTTTTTGTTATTAATAATTGTGGAAATAACTGTCCTGTTTCCAGGTCCAGTTGAGTAAAATTAGGTTGTATTAAATGGGCAATAGAATTCATTATAGTATGATGAATTGATAAAGTTTAGCTATTTTGTCACTTTATGGAATAGGACCCACAGATTAATAAGTAGCAAATAGCAGGGATCTCAGATGTCCTCTTTGTTCTGGTCCCCTATTACCATTTCTCTTAAAATGTGGTATCCAGAAAGAAATGGATATATTATTCCAAGCGTAGTCAGACTATGGCAGAGAACAATGAAAATGTCAGTTTCCAATCAGCTTACAATATGCTTCTGTTAATAAAGCCTAAATTTATATTAGATTTTGACTGTCCCATCACACTGCAAATTCATATTGTGCTTCAAGTCTGCTAAAATCCTTATTTTTTTCACATGGAGTATCATTTAGCCACATTTACCTATTCTAAACTTACATATTTTTTCCCCATATCACTTTGAAGGATGCTACATTTATCCCTATTCCATTTCATCTTTATTATCTTCAACTCAATGCTCCAGCTTGGGGGAGATTTTAGGATTCTTTTCTGTCAAAAACCTCTTGATTACATGTCAACTATACATGTATAAGTACTAAGGCAATTGATTTATAAGTGCTGAAAGCAATGACCTATGATTCTAGGTCATTCATAAGGATATGCAATAGAGTATAACTGATGATAGATCTTTTGATTATTAGATACATTCCTCTAGGTTAATTTCAAGTTGATTTAATGCTGCAAATTTTGATTAGTTTCCCAGAGTTCAAAACACTGTTCTAGTCCTGGTTGTGTAAAGATAAAAAGGGAAGGATTCTAACAAGATGACTGATTGTGTAAGCCTAATTCTCATTACTTCAAAATATCAAGATATGTGTCAAAGTAAAAGAAAAAAAATCAACCAAAAAAGAAAGAATTTTAAAGTAATCCATGTAAGAAAAATACTCCAGATAATCCAGTAGCAAACAAATGAATACTCATCTGCGTGTGCGCTCACACACACACACATTTTCATCATTTGATGAGGAAAGCATTTGAGGGAAAATAATATGAAAGAAAAACTCTAGAAAATGGAGTAGTACCGAAAGTACTGAAATAACATCAATTGAATGCCAAGCAGTGAGATTGTCATAATTACAGGAAGTCTATGCATTTGAGAAACAATGAAGTAGATTAAATAGACAAATGAAGTTAGAATTTATAAGGACTTCAGAAAAAGTATCCATGTTTGGAACCAAAGGTAGATAATTAACACTGGATTTGGCAAAAGTGGACCTGAATTAAATCCTGGTTTTTTCATTTACCTTGTTAAATCCTTCCCACCTACCTGCTATTTGAATTTTAATGGATCATGTAGCTTCTAGGTTTCAATTTCCATTTTTCTAAATAACATTGGATTAGATGACTTCTTTGAATCTTTCTAATTCTGCATCCACAAAACTATGATCATATGAACTTTAATAAAAGCAGGGGGCTCTCTGAAAAACAGAATAATGGGTGAAACATAAGTATTGTCAGGGTTATAACAAGTAGTATTAGAGAAATATCAAATGACAAACTTAGTGGAAGGATACAAGATTTTATATGGAAAAAGCAATTGAACTTGAAGACAGGGTATGATATGAAAATCTGATAATTTTTGACTCCCAGAAACATATGATGAAACAAATTTCTGAGATATTTGAAACACAGTCTAAAATTCAGATCAATTGTATAAGCAGTATGATAATATAGAGGGATGTCAAGTTACACTACTTAGAAATATAGTCACCAATGTTTCAACATTGAATTGAGAATGTTATAAATAGACAAGAGGCCCTTTACTTAACAAAGTAAAACTGTCTGGTAGATCACAGAGTATTATTTGTTTATCATAGGAAATCAAAGAAAAAGTTGGGATGTGATATTCTGAAAAACAAAAGATATATTTTCAGTAGGAGAAAAAAGTGAACATATCATTTTGTAGATTAATAAATAAAAAATTCCCAAAAGCAAACAAGTCAATATAAAGCCCCTTTCAAAAACACCTATCGGGTAAATCACTGTTTATATACTGTAGGGAAAACTATCATATCTTTTAAACATCTCACCTTGTATAAAGGTCAGTGAGAGTATTTAGGAGTGATATCCAGTAAGCCATATGAAGAAAAATTAACCTTGAGCAGAGAAAGAGTTAAAACAACGAAGAATCAAATTTGGAGTGGAGGTTCATTCTAACACACCGAAAGATAGAGAGGGAGATGGAGGAGGAGAGAGGGAGACATTTCAGGACCAAAATGTTATGTTCCAAAATTATATCATGTCTGAGGGTCACTGTGTACAAAGAAAGAATATTTGAATATGAAACACATGGTGAAAAACTAAGAAGAATTATAACGGAAAGCAATGTAAATTGGGGAGAATGAAAAAGTCAACATAATCACAGGGTTTGAATGCTTAGCAAGAGACCCTGTAGATAACTTAGTCTAACTCCTGCATTTTGAGTTTGAGAAGAGTGAACCTCTGGTCTTACTCAGGTTTCTCAGGACAATTCTGAATGTAGGACAGGGGCCTCTCAATGTTTATCCATTTCTTTCACTATCCTAAGCTATATCGCTTTTTATAAAGATTTCTTGGAATGAGACTCTATGTATAAAGTTATTTCAAAGAAAGTGATAAGTAGAGGTAGAATTGTCAAGTTAGAATCTGGAAGCATGCTCTTATCTGGGTTGAGAAAAAAGAGAGAAATTGTTACTGTTATTAGAATGACTGGTCTTCTATGAATATTGAGAGAGAAAAAGGAAAAGTATGGTAGTGAAGGCAAAACAAGTGGAGTTCAATTCTAAGATTTCCTAGAGAAGTGATCAAATGGAGATGCAGAAGAGGAAGAACAGAATTAGTATTTTAGAAAATGGATTTCATAGATACAATGCATTTAAAGAAAGGAATAGCGTATGAGGGTGTGATAAGCAAATGTGCTGAATAGTCTGAGAGTGATAAGCTAAGAAAAGAAGTATTTGAGGGAGAGGAAAAGGAAGAAGAGAGGTCTTTTGGTATGTGATTAAGTAAATTAATTTTCAAAACATTATCATTTTCATTGTAATAACTCAGTCTTCTTCTAATCACCTACTATTTTTCCCCAAAGACTAAGGTTTTCCTTTATTTCTATAAACAGTTTGTATTTGTATTTATGTAGTTCTTATATATATCTTAGGAGGCAACTCTCAAGTATTTTATATTTCCTTTAGTTATTTTCAATGGATTTTCTTTATCTTTCCCTACTGGGTTTGATTGGTTTTATATAGAAATTTATTATCTTTTTAATCCTGCAATTTTGCTGAAATTATACATTGCTTAAATTAATTTTAATGAGCTATTTAAGTTTTTTAAGTATACCATCATATCGTCTGCAAAAAAGTGATAATTTTGTTTATTCATTATCTATGGATATTCCTCACTTTCTTCTTCATGTCTTAATGTTATAACCAGCATTTCTAGTACTATATAAAACTGAAGCAGTTACAATCAACACTGTTGTTTCACCATCTGAATTTATTGGGAAGGATACTAATTTATCTCAATTACATATAATGGTAACTCTTCATTTCAGATACATACTATTTATCATTTTAGGGAAAGGTTAGTTTTTTACTAGGTTCTCTAGTATTTTTCATCTACATGGGTGTTGTGCTTTGTCGCAAGCTTTTTCTGCTGATGTAGAATATTTTCTTCATCATTTAAGCACACAATTTTGTTTATTCAACTATTATTATGATTAATTAAATTTACAGTTTTCCCAATATTAAGTCAAACCTGCTTCACTTCATAAATCTAATCTGATCATCATGTGTATTCTTTGTCTTTTGTTTTATCGTTTATGTTAATATCTTATTTAAAATCTTTTTTCATTAAGAGATATTGTTTTATAGTTTTCTTTTTCTGTTTTGACTCTCAGATTTTTATTACAAGATTTTATCTATGTCACAGAAAGAATTTTTCAAGAAGCTTTCTTTTGTAATTTTTGCATTTATGTAATTTTGCAATTAACGCTTCTTTGAGTATTTGATAGAACTCAATTTCTAATTCATCCCATCCTTAAGTTTTTCTTCCTTTTTTCCTTTGAAGTTCATTCATAATTGATTCAATTCCTTTCTCTGAAATTATACAGTTTAAACTATTTATTGTTCTGCTCAGTTCAGTCTTCTCATTTTTTGTAAATCTTGATTTAATTTAATAATTGTTTTTATTGTCTTAGAGTGTTGGGCAAATTTTAAAATAATATACTTTATTTTTACTTTATTCATTTTAGTTTTTCCTGTTTATTTTTCATATCAGCAATTTGGTTTTCTTCATTCTTTTTAATCAAATTAGTTAATGGTTGATCTGATCTTTTAGGATTTTAATTTGTTTTCTAATGTATCTGGTGTGCCAAAGTTAATTGATATGGATCTCTTTTCTTATTGGGGGATATCAATATCCTCTGCCTCCATAAGGGGCAGGCATACTGAGCAAACAAGGGAGAGAAGAGGGGTCATATCTTTGGAATCTTGAATATCTTTGGAACTTGGAATATCTTTGTGGTCTTTTGGACCACAGAATCCAAAGGAAAGGTGTGATGGATTGCAACCTCTCTTTCACACCATTAGGAGGAAAAGATTCTGGGAAGAAGCTGATATGACAGGAGCTGGAAATTTGTATCGTATCAGAGATTTTTCTTATTGGTGAGATCTGGGACTTTCTTGGTTGAGTTGAATACTTCCAATCACAATTAGGATTACCTCCACCCTTATACACACACACACACAGACACACACACGCAGACACACACAACCACATACGTGTGTGTGTGAGTGTGTGTGTGTATACACATATATCTATTCTCTCTCTCTCCATATACCTACTTAATATTCTCATATGTATTCTTTCTATGGTTTTTACTTTACTATGGATTTGAATAAGTTAGTACTTTTTTATTTGCTACATATGTTCTTTGTGGAAATTGTACTTTGTGGAAAGAGATTCAAGCCTTGTGCTTCCTTTTTCCCATTACAGAAATGTAATTGACTATATTTCAAACCAAAAACTTACTTCCTTAGAAACAGAGTATTTAAGTGACTATATATGTATACATATATGTGTGTATTTGCATGTAGGGGCATATATGTATGAAAATGTGTGCATATGTACACATATCTATTCTCTCTCAATATGCCCACATAATATTCTTATATGTATTCTTTCCCTCTTTTCTACTTTACTATGAACTTTAATAAGTTACTAGGTTTTATTTGTTATATATGTTCTTTGTGTAAATGTTACTTTGTGGGAAGAGATTCAAGCCTTGGATATAAAGTTTAGGGCTTCCCTTTCTCCATTACAGAACTGTAATCAGGAGTTTACCTCAAAACAAAAACTTACTTCCCCAGAAGCAGAGTACTTAAGAGATTACATATATATATATATATATATGTATATATGTATTATATATTTACATATGTATGTATGTATACACACATATATAATAGACATATATATAATATGCACATATATATTCTGTTTTAATATTTGAGTCTTTTAAAATTATTAGTTTTCTAGTATTTTTCATTGCATTCCCAATTCAATGATATGTTTTCTCTTTTGTTGAATAAAGGTATCTAAACATATGCATTTTCCCCATAGGAACTCTTATACTATAGCCCCCAAATTTTAAATGATGTCTCTGTTTACATTTTCTTTAAAGAAGTTATCATATTATTTTAAGGAAACCTTTAGATATCTAGTACTTTTTTTAAAAATAATAAAAATAATCCTAAGATGGAAAATCTTAGGATTCTATCACTTCTCCTGTATAATGTCTTCTCAACCTTTTTTCAGGCCTCTAATATTCCCTCTTCCCCTTCCCTGTAATCAGAAGTCTTTCTACAAATGTTTGCTGCAGAAATAAAGCTCATTCACCTATTTTCTCTCTTTGTTTCTGTAGTCCATGTTAAAAATTTCTGTGGCATCATCCTGAATTCTCTCCTTTACTCTACTATATGATTAAGGCATTACTATTAAACTCACTGAAGCTATAATTCTACCCATATATATCCTTGATTCTCTCCCTTAACATCTTTTCCAAGAAACTGCACACACAGTCACACTCACTTTTACAAATGTAACACCATTTCTCACTCTCAAATGCCTTCTCTTGTGTTGCACTGATCTGCTCATTTTCATTTTCATTTCTGCTCATTTTCTACCCTATATTTCCCTAAAGCTATTATCCTTTTCTCTAACTCCTGGGCAACTTTATTCACTTATCATAAGCACTTCTTTCATTTGTTTCTGAACTTGAAATTTCTAACTGATCATTAGCCTAAAACTACTTTCTTCAAATTTAGTTCGTGTCCTCTCCATCAGCAAAATTGATAGACCTTTCAGTTCCCATTCTCCCTGTCCTCTCAGAAGCAATAATTGTATTGACCACTTTTCTTTACTACATTCTCTTATCTATCTTGAGAATTTGTGACACTGAACTCACCTTTGTCTTTTCCTTCCTGTCTAACTGTTCCTATATAGTTCCTTTTGATGGATCATCTCTCATGCCGTACCCCTAATTTTGGTAGCATTCTAAATCTTTATCCTCGCCTCTCTTTTCTTCCTCTTTAAATCAAGTATATTATTGATCTTATTAACTCCCATAGATTCAATAATTATCTCTATGCATAAAAGCTTTTTGACAAAATAAAACATTCATTTACGTTAAAAAAAAAAGCATAGGCATGAAATGGTGCTTTTATTATGATTTATAAGAATGTATAAGAACAAGAGCTAATATTAGTTACCATGGTGAAATACTGAGAGCATTCCAAGTAAGCACAATGGTATAACAAAAATATTCCCCTCCCCACTCTTATCTGGCCTTAATCTATAAACTATGACCATAGCACTAAGTTGTGAGAGAAATAAAAGGTATGAACATTATATAAGATGTTATCTATACTAGCAGAGTGTATGATGGTTTATTTAGAAAGCCCCAGAGAAAGCACAGAAGCTAATCAAGATGATGAATAGCTTCAGTAAAGAAGCAGAATGCAAAATTAATAAAAATCATCGGCATTTCTACATATCCTAACAAAAAATAAATAGAGGAGAGAACAATAGGAAGATAAATTTGACACAAAAAACTACACAGTGCATAAAATACTTTCAAATTAGTTCGCCAAGACATTCTAGATATCTCTATTTATATACACATATATTTTATGTAATAAAAGAGCTAAATAATTAGATATTTAAAATCCACAGTTTGGCTATTCCCAAATTACAATACTACCTTAGCTCATTAACCAATATTATGTTAATTTAATTTGTTTAGTACTTAAGAAATTTACTTAATTAACCAACTTAAGGTTAATAGAAATTAACGTACCCAGGTTTTTATGAAATTTGTATATTAAAACATACAGGAAAAGCAAGAAATGTATTTGGAAGAAAAAAGTTCTAATATTGAAGAAAATAAGAATCAGTGGGGGGCATATAATCACCATATATCTGTCTCAATTAAAAATACAGGATCATTAAAAAATTAGGTTTTTAAAAATTAAAACTCAATATAACAAAGCAAGATCATTAAATTTTAGATTCTTCAGAACACTTTGTAAAAAATTTCTTTGTATCCCCATTGTTCAATACTTCTGTCTGGAACATAGTAAACATACCTTATATAAATGCTTATTGGTTAACTGATATGATTAGAAGCCAATGAACGCATCAGTACACTGTTTGTTCAACCCAAGAATACAAGCTACAAGGGAAACAACTTCCTAATATACAAGTAATGTTGAGAATTCGGGAAAACTATTTAACAGAAAGTAAGTTAAAGCTAACACATGTACTTAGGTAACATAATAATATCCAAATTAATAAAGTACCAAAATATAAAAAAAAAAACTATAACAAAAATATTTAGGGGAGATTGGAGAGTGGACAGTTCCGGTTAAGAAAATAATTTATAATGAAAAAGGAGATAAAAGAGATGAAAGGAGAGAATTTTCATTCGAATGATTTTTAGAAAACTTAAAAAAAAGCCAAAATCAATAGAGCTAGATTAAAAAGAGAAGTTTTTGTGTGGAGCAAAACTATGATTCTTAAAATTCTTGTAATTAGAATATAGAATATTCACATAGAATTAATTCATATAGAAAAGCTCAATGAAATTTGCAGTTCTCAAAAATTCAAATTATCCATAACCGTACACATGCATATATTTAAATTTCAAAATCATTTATTATAATACATAATTCCCTCCTCATAGGTACAGTCCACATGGTTAAGGAGTATGGTTGGTGTAATTGCTAAATAAGTCACCAAGTGGTGCTATAATCTTTAAGTGCTAGCTCAAGAAACTATGAATGCCTGAGCAGGATTTAGCAGACTGAACCTATGAATGAGTAGCTCTGTTTCTACACATGAATTGTCTACACATGAATTTCCCAGGTTATTTCCAGACAGTAGATCTTTAGTTGTCTACCTTGGTTAATGTCCAGTGAAAGTTCTATTATAATAAATAACTCATCAGTCGCTCATTTCCCCTGTTCCAGTTGATTCTTTAATCTCTTTTCTCTTTCAGTCATTTTCTCTTTAGCAGAATTGCAATAAAAATTCTCTATTAACATACAGTTTAAATAAATTTACTGAAGAGAAAATGAAATTAATAAAGTTTATTTTTAAAACAGGACACTATAGAGTCATGAATTTATAAGTGGTATAATGGAATAGTGAAGAAGGCACTAGATCTAGAGTTAGAAATTCCTAAATTCAAAGACCACTTCAGAGTTCTACACACACTGCAACCATGGGGAAATAACTTAATCTCTACTGCATTTCCCTAAGAAATGAAATAAGGGGGTTGGATTCTATTGCCCCAAAGCATTTCTTTTGAGGAGGAATTATACAGGATCCAGAGTCCTGGATAAGAAAATGGAGAAGAAGCTGCCACACCAATGAAGGCTGTTCCTGTCTGCTCATTTTTATGGTTGGCTATCATTTAAAATTCTGAGTTGTCTTCTAAATGAAGCTGTTAAATAATACCTTCATGGATTGATGGACACCTTTTATGCTGTCATCTCTTACTGTCACTGCCAGTTAGGCCAAAAGAATGTCTACTTGTCAAATTATGTGAAGCCACAGAAGAACAACCAGCTAAATACCCTGAAATTGGAAAAATAGACATTTAAAGTATTGAGTTGTCTTATTAAGGTCTGTTCTGTTCACATTACATCATGATCTTTCACCATTGACCTTTTTCTTTAGTCCTGAAACATTTCTAGTTACAACAATGTAAATTCCTTACCTAATGGAAAATAGAGAAAGGATAACTATATGCAAAAATAAAAGCTTCTTCATCCAAGGATTATATGATAACAAAAGAAATGCAAATCACAACAATGAGGTCTCATTCAGTCACTCACATTAAGCTGGTACATCAAATAAAATATAAAAATAGAAATAATCGATGTTGGAAAGACAGTGTGATGACAAAGAATCTAATAAACTTATGGAACTATGATCTGTCCAAAATTTAAGGAAAGCAATTTATAATTCTGTGAGAAATATTAGTCAACTGTTCCTGTATTTGTCACAAATTTCAGTCCTGGGAAAATATGCCAAAAAAGATCAGTCATAGAATAAAAGGTAGCATATATGCCAAAATGTTTATAAGAATTCCTTTTGTGGTAGCAAAATAAAAAGAAAATATGCTTAATGTCCATCAGGTCTTGAATGGATATAAATGCAGAGACATTATTATTTTATTGCAAAAGAAATAAATGTGAAGAATTCTGAGAAGCAATGGCAGATTAGTATGAACTGATGAGTGATGAATAATACAGAACCTGAAGAATGATCTATCATCAATCCTCATTCATAGAGTCTGCATTTACAAATTTGCCTACTTGTTAAAATTTATTTGGAACCCCAAAATCATTACACACAGCACTTCCATTGTTATTCATAGATGTTATATTTGGCAAAAAAACAAATGGGTTTTTCAGATGCATAGTTTCTTAGCTGCGGTTAAACAAGGCCATGCTCCGCCATCTTTCTCCAACTTTCATACTGTAAACAAGTCTTTTTCTTTTTTTATGCCTTACTTTTTGCATTTTTGTGCTTTTATTTGGTGATTTCAGTATTCACAATGGCCTCCAAGTATAGTGTACTGTTCCTAAATACAAGAAGGCTTTGATAGACCTTATGGAGAAAATAAGTGTATTAGATAAGTTTCATTCAGTCATGATTTATAGTGTTGTTGGCCATTGTGTTTGGTGTTAACCAATTATCAATGAAGTCCAGAAAAAAAGAAGAGGAAATTCAACAATCTATATGTGAGGGTATTCAAAAAAGAGCAGAAGTATAGGTTGTAAGCCAAGGGAACTAACTCTATATTTTCCCCAGGAGCAATATTTGTTAATTAGTACTCACTTATTTAATTTTCCCAATGACTTTATAGAACATTACCATCAGTGGTGAAAATCCTTTGTATATAGTGAATACAATGCTAGAAATAAAAACAATCCCAAAAGTCAAATGTTTAAATGCAATAACAAATCTTGATTCCAGAAAATTGATGACAAAACAAACTTTTCTCCCCTAAGTACAGAGGTTTATATAGTACAGGGATTATAGCTGCAGATTGGTACCATGCTGTGAATAGTGGTGACTGTGCATCAATTGATTTTTGCTAAACTTTTACTTTGTTACAAGGGAGAGTTCAATGAGGGAGGCTGTAGCAAGAACATTTGGAAGTACTGCAGTGAAGAAAAATAAAAGAAAGGGATAAACCACTTTACAATAATATTTTAAGATTCACTAATGCTTTTACAATCAAATATACATTCCTTACATTACAAATTCTTCGCAGTGTGACTCCAGTTTGCCTTGTAAAATTTCATTTGCATACCTTTCCACCACTTTTTATTTGAGCTTAGCTAGGTTACTAATGATTTCCTTTACTTAGCAGTCTATTTCCTTCCTATCTGTGGTCTGATTGTGACACTCGCATTTTCCAAAACCCCATTCTTAACCTACTACATTTGGGATGAAATAAAAGCTCCTGTTTTTGTAATCTAAAACTTTTTATAGTCTGATCCCATTTACCTTTCCAGTCTTTTTTTTCTCTTTTTTTTAAAAATTAAATTATTTTATTTGTTTTTAGTGTTCGACAATCACTTCCGTATATCTTACATTTTTTTCCCCTACTCTCCTCACTCCCTCCCTGAGATGGCATGCAATCTTATATAGGTTCTGCATGTACATTCCTGTTAAATACATGTTGCATAGAAGCATTAAAATGAATGGGAGAAATCATAAAACAAAGCAAAACATAATACAAAATAAAATGGTCAGGTTCTATCTGAGATCCAGTTCCACAGTTCTTTCTCTGAAAGTGGAAAAAGTTTTGCCTCAAACATCCATTCGAAACTTTTTAAGTCCTTGCATTGCAATGAAGTAACTACTAAGTCTACCAGAAAAATTCCTTGCACACTGTGGTTGTTGCTGGCTACAAAGTTCTCCTGATTCTGTCCCTTTTACTCATTATAAATCTTTCCAGGCCTCTCTGAAGTCTTCTTATTCATTTTTTCTCATAGTGCAATAATATTCTATGACATTCATATACAACAACTTGTTCATCCATTCCCCAATTGATGGGCATTCCTTTGAATTTTGACCATCACAAAGACAGCTGCTATAAATATTTTTGCACATGTGGGACTCTTTCCAATTTCTATGAAGTCTTGGAGATAGAGTCCTAGAAGCAATATTTCTGGGTCAAAGGGTATGCACACTTCTGTAGCCCCTTGGGCATAACCCCACATTGCTCTCCAGAATGGTTGGATCAGCTCACAGCTCCACCACCAATGAATTGGTGTTCCAACTCTCCCACATTTTCTCCAACATTTGTCATCTTCCTGTTTTGTCATGTTAGTCAATTGGATAGGTATGATGTGTGACCTCAGAGTTGTTTTGATTTGCATCTCTCTAATAATTAGTAATTTAGAACATTTTTTATTATAGATAGCTTTAATTTCTTCCTCTGAAAACTCCCTGTTCATATCTTTTGATCATTTATCAATTAGGGAATGATTTGTATTCTTGTACTTTTGACTCAGTTCTCTATATATTTTACAGGTGAGGCCTTTATTACAGACACTAGCTGTAAAGATCCTTCCCCAGTTTTCTGCTTCCCTCCTAATATTGCTTGAATTGCATTTGTTTGTGCAAAAACTTTTAAAATTAATGTAATCAACATTATCCATTTTTCACTTCAAAATGTTCTCTATCTCTTGTTTGGTCATAAATTTCTCCACTTTTCATAAATCTGACAAATTCATTATTCCTTGCTCCTCTAATTTGTTTATAGTGTCAATCAATCTTTATATCTAGATCATGTATCCATTTGGACGTTATTCTTGTATATGATATCAGGCCAGTTTCATAGAAACTATGCCCAGTTTCTACCACACTGTTATCCAGTTTTCCCAGGAATTTTTGTCAAACAGTTAGTTATTATGGCAGAAACTGGGATTCTTGGATTTATCAAACAGATCGCTATATACATTGACTACTGTATCTTGAGTACCTAACTTATTCCACTGGTCAATCCCTCTGTTTCTTAGCCAGTACTAAGTGATTTTGATGATTGCTGCTTTATAATACAATTTGAGATCTAGTAGGGCTAGGCTACCTTCCCTAGCATTTCTTTTTATTAATCACCTTCATATTCTGAACAGTTTGCCCATATTAATAACAAGTTTGGTTGCTTTTTTAAATTCCTGTGTACCTTTTTATGCCTCTCTTGAGAGGAGCATTTGAAGATCGAATTTTTTATTTAGCTGTGGCATTTTCATCAGGAAGGTCTGGAAATCTCTTATTTCACTGAATGCCCATCTCCTTGCCTGGAATATTGTGCTAAACCTTGCTGGATAACTGATCCTTAGTTGTAGTCCCAGTTTCTTTGGCTTATAGAATATTATATTCCAATCCTTCCAATCTTTTAATGTAGAAGTTGCAAAATAAATGCTTACTGAATTTCATTAGTTTTGAAATATACCTAATTTAAAGCTCATCTCAAAGATTTGCATTTTAGGAGATGTTTCTATGAGTCTTTTAAAGACCACCATCATCAATAAGTAACATTTCTTTGCTACATATGACTTTACAGCATTTACTGCCTGAAGTGTAAAACCTCTACATTGCTTCTGTAAGAAAAGAGATGGAACCTAGAAGAAAAGAAAAAAAAATTCATTGTTTTAAGAAACAGTTGACCCCACCCATGACCACTGACAAATTGCAGTAATGTTAGAATTTAGAATGTGTTTTGAGACCATTCTTCATTTTAGAACTGAGAAGGGAAGATGATGGAATATAAGGATGGACCTGTAGAAGCTCTCCACCCCCCCCAAAACCCACAAAATATCTATAAAATATCTATGACTCTCAACAAATTCTAGAGCAGTAGAAGCTATGAAATGACAGATTGAAAGGGATTTCTAGCTCAAGAAAGCCTGGAAGGCCAACAGGAAAGCTCTACTGCACTGGATTCAGAGGGGAGCACAGCCTGGCCTTGGCCATGAAGCAAGGTAGGAACAGGACTGGAGCAGGCTTCAGGGTACCAGCAGCAGCAGTAGTTCCCACGTTGTTCAACTCACAAATGTCAGAGACAGCTTCAAGGGGAGGTGAGAAAGCTCTTTCACCTGGGTGAGAAGGGAACAAGTTCTGGCCTCACTGGCAGCAGCCACTGCAACAGCAGTGTCCATTTTTGGAGAACTCAGCTTAAAGACACTGGGGAATTGAACAGCTGATCTACATCTCAGCCCTAAGTGGCAATTGTGGAGTAAAGAGGAGTGCTGGCATGGTAGAACTGTTGGAGGCTCTGGACAGGGAATCCTACTGACAGAACCTGGGCAGAAGAGTGCTTGTGGTTGCTGCCAGACCAGAGCACAAGCCAAGAGAAGAGTAAACTCCTCTCCCTTGATTGTGCCACCTTGGAGGAACTGATAACTTACAGTTCCCTAGATTATACTCTCCTCTTGACAAAGGATTCCAAAGTCAAGTAACTGATTGGGAAAATGCCCAAAAATGGAAAAAGAAATAAGACTATTGATGTCTACTTTCTTGGGGAACAGCCATTTCTTCCATTCTTTTGGATGAGAAAGAACAATGCATATAATAAGAGGAAGACCTAAAAATCAAGGCTTCTGCATCCAAAACCTCCAAGATAAATATACAATGGTCTCATGCCATGGAAGGGTTCAAAAAGATTTTGAATATCAAGTAAGAGAGGTGGAGGAAAAATTAGGAAGAGAAATAAGAGTGATGCAAATAAAATCATGAAAAGTGAGTCAACAGTTTGTCAAAGAAGACTCAAAAACTGCTGAATAAAATAACACCTTTAAAATGGGCTAACTCAATTGGCAAAAGAGGTCTAAAAAGCCAATGAGGAAAAGAATGTTTTGAAAAGCAGAATAAGCCAAATAGAAAAGAAGGCTCAAAAGCTTACTGAAGAAAATAGTTCTTTAAAAATTTGAATGGAGCAAATGGAAGCTAATGACTTTATGAGAAAACAAGTAATTATAAAACAAAACCAAAAAAATGAAAAAAAATAGAAGACAATTAGAAATATCTCATTGGAAAAACAAGTGACCTAGAAAACAGATCTAGGAGAGACAATTTAAAAACTATGGGACTACCTGAAAGCCATGATCATGGAAAGAGCCTAGACATCATCTTTCATGAAATTTTGAAGGAAAACTGCCCTGATATTCTAGAACTAGAGGGCAAAATAAATATTGAAAGAATCCACCAATATCCTCCTGAAAGACATCCTAAAAGGGAAACTCCTAGAAATGTTGTAACCAAATTCCAGAGTATCCAGATCAAGGAGAAAATATTGCAAGCAGCTAGAAAGAAACAATTCGAGTATTGTGGAGATACAGTGAGAATAACATGAGATCTAGCAGCTTCTCCATTATGGGTTGAATGGCTTGGAATATAATGATCCAGAAGTCAAAGGAACTAGGATTAAAAGCAAGAATTACCGATCTAACAAAATTGAGTATAATATTTCAGGGGAAATTATGAACATTCAATTAAATAGAGGATTTTCAAGAATTCTTGATGAAAAGGCCAGAGGTGAATAGCAAATTTGACTTGCAAACACAAGAATCAAGAGAAGCATGAAAAGGTAAACAGGAAAGAGAAATCATAAGACCTTACTAAAGTTGAACAATTTACATTCCTACATGGAAAGATAATGTGTGCAACTCTTGAAACTGTTTTCTCAGTATTTGGGTAGTTGGAGGAATTACACACACACACACACACACACACACACACAGAACACAGGGTGAGTTGAATAGCAAGAGATGATATCTATGAAAATAAAATTAAGGGGTGAGAGAAGAATATACTGGAAGGAGAAAGGGAAAAATGGAATGGGGCAAATTATCTCTCATAAAAGAGGCAAAGAAAAGCTTTTTCAATTAAGGGGGAAAGGGAGAGGTGAGAGGGAAAATGTGATGCTTACTCTCATCACATTTGACTTAAGGAGGGAATAACATACACACTCAATTTGATATGAAAATCTATCTTACACTACAGGAAAGTAGAGGAGAATGGGATAAGTGGGGTTGGAAGTTGATACAGGGGAGGGAAAATTAATTAGAAGTAAACACTTTTGGGAAGGGACAAGGTCAAAAGAGAGATTAGAATAAATGGTGGGCAAGACATGATGGAGGGAAATATAGCTAGTCTTATGCAACATGATTATTATGGAACACTTTTGAAATACTATACATATATTGCCTATGTTGAATTTCTTGCCTTCTCAGTGGGGATGGGTGGGGAGGGAGGAAGGGAGAGAAATTGTAATTCAAAGTATAAGAAACGAATGTTGAGAAATGTTTCTTGCATGCAACTGGGAAATGTAATGAAGTATAGAAATCTATCTTGCCCTACAAGAAAAGAGAGAAGAGGGGGATAAGGAAAGGAAGAAGTGTGATACAAGGGAGTGTAGATTGGAGGAAGGGGTAATCAGAATGCATGGGATTTTGAAAAAGGGGGAGGAGAGAGATGGAGAGAAAATTCTGAACTCAAAATTTAGTGGAAATGAATGTTGAAAACTAAAAATAAATAAACATAAAAAAGAACTGAGAAGGGCTATGTGAGCTGGGTCTTTAGATCTTGGTAAAGAGAAATTCTTTGTAGACTACTTAAGGGGGTGAAACTTAGGTCTTTGGTTCTTATTTTCATGGCCCTTTAATTCTCTGAGAGCTGAGTTTTGTATTTGAAATTGGGTTGGGGAAAGACATCTCTATGGTCTGACTTTTGAGATAAACTATCCCAGAAGAATCCAATTCAAGTCATAAATGTTCTAGCTCAGGTAAAGGTGATCATATCATATGTTCTTGAATAGCCTGGAAGTCTGACAACTCATCAGGAATATATGCATAAGATACCAGTACAGTAATTATTTGTTAACCGCCTTTTCTATTAAGTAAAAACAGATGAACAATGAAGTCGATCACTCCCAGTTGTGTTCTGATTTAGATAACAAAGAGTAATAATCTCTGTAAACATACAGGGATATTTCTTGTGTTTTAATCCCCAATTATTGTATACCTATATATGTAGATCAAGCCTTAGTTGAGTTAATGCAGTTCTATAACTGAAGATACCTGAGAAGTCATGACTCATTCCTCATTTTATGGATGATGAAACTGAGGCTCAATATTTCATCACAAATCCACTGGACTTGTGCTTGGCCACGACATTATTATGTGTATCTTTTAGTGTTATTTCCCTCTGTTGTTTTACATGTAATAATTTCTTGATCTTGCTTACATTGTTTAATATGTAATCCTTCAAAGTTTCTCTGACCTCATATTATTTTTATGGTGCACTGGCATTCTACAACATTCACATATAATTTTTCAATTTTTTTTGTGATCCCCCAGTTAATTGACAGTCAAATTGACTCTAGTTTTCCTTCCTCCATCCCTCCCTTCCTCCCTTCTTTTCTTCCTTCCTTCCTTTCCTTCCTTCCTTCTTCCTCTCTTTCTTTCTTTTTTTCTGCTACCATGAGCAATGCTCCTAGAAATATGTTGGTATATTTAGCCACTATGTATTTAGCTGCCTGCCATACCATGCTTCCTATCAAATTCAGTACTGGGATCCCTGAGCATTTTTAATCATGCTCTCATCCTACCACGTATGACCAGATTCTAAGAAATCAAATCAAAAGAAGAGCTTACAGCATATTAAATAATCTCTTCAATTCCATCTTCTTATGTAACTTTAAGAAAGCATATTTTTAAGTGGCTTCTTTTCAAATTGTTCTGCTTAACTGTTTTCACTTACCTGTTATTTTGTTGAGCAACTTATTAAGAGCTAGAAGAATGTTGTTAAATCTTCATCAGGTGTAGAATTATCTTTACTCAAATACTCCAGAGTTCCCTATGATCTTGGTGTCTGTCTGCCTACACTCTAGCTGACAAACTGTTTGTTTTATACTCCACACTATCATCAGTAGAAGGAAACAGAGATGAAGCAGCATCAATGAATTGGATGACACGATAGGACTGAAGGCAACAAAACCATTTACAATTCCAAGCTTGTCAGTTTTGAGCATGCTTTTGTCAGTGAAGGAAATGAGATCATGTCACTCGCCAACAACCAACCCCAAGAATATATCCTTAGTGGCCTTTAGCCACTATTTATAGTTATTCACAGCCTATTCACAAATCCAGCTTAATGAAAGCTGTGGTATCTAGAGACACACACGGAGACAAGCATTTTATTTTTAGTTTACTTAGGGAGGTATAGTTGTTAAAATTTCAATAATGCTGGAATGAACAGAAAACATCTGCCATTTCAATCTTTTCACTTTAGAAAAAAAAATCACAATACATTTTATAAAGATGGGACACTATTTCTCTTCCACAGGACTGATTGAAATCTTCTCCTTATTCATGTCTTTGGGTGAGGTTTCCAAAAGTTCCCAGTAATTTTCAATTCAGTTCAGTATGCACTGACTTATTTATAGGAGAAAATACCAAGATAAATGAGACATTGTCTCTGCCATCAAGAAGCTTACAATATTTCAAGAGTGACTATTGTTGTTGCTGTCCAGTCATTCAGTCATGTTCAATTCATTGTGATCCCACAGACCATAGCATGCCAGGACCTTCTGTCCTCCACTATTTTTTGAAGTCTCTTCACATCCATGTTCATTGTTTCAACAACCCTATCTGTCTCATCCTCTGTCATTTCCTTATTCTTCCGACTTCAATCTTTCCCAATATCAGGATATTTTCCAATGAGTCCTGTTTCACATTATAGGGTCAAGGTATTGAAATTCCGGTTTTAGTATTTAACCTTCCAGTGAATAGTCTGAATTAATTTCTTAAGAAACTTAGCATAAGAGATTGTGATATGTTCCTGAAAGAGTTAGGAATAAAATTTGGTGAGAAAGTTCTGTCCTAGGACCCCTTCTATTTTATCTCTATACTCTAACACATGATCATCTCAGACCTCAAGTGAAGTCTACTGAAACATTTAAGGAAGTTAAGTTTTATATAAGCCAATTGAAAAAATAGGTACAGGAGTGCTACCACATTCCCTTTGGAGACAAATATAATTTTGATACATCAACCAGGGAAAACAAAAAAAGAGAGAGAGAAAAAAAGCTAAAAACCAATTTCCTTAATGGATTTCAGGGCAGAAATTTTAAATGAAATGCAAGAAAGGAGATTACAGAAATATGTCACAAAGGTCATAAACTGTGACCAGTGGAACTTTTACCAGGAATAGTGGATTATTTCCATATTAGGAAAAGTATTAGTATAACTGAGTGGATCAGTTAATAATATGATTATATCAATAGATACAGAAAAAAAGACTTCGAAAAATACAACACCCATTACTAGGAAAGGACTAGAAAACATAGAAATAAATACAGTCTTTCTTAACATTATAAGTAGTAACTATTTAAAAGCAAGGGCAAGCATTGTCTGTATTGGGAATAAGCTCAAAGCCTTCTCAATAAGATGAAGAATGAAGGAACAGTGTATATTATAACTATTATTTTTCAGTAATGTACTAGAAATGCTAGCTATCACACTAAGACAAGAACAAGAAACAGAAGGAATAAAAATAGGAAATCAAGAAAGAAAACTGTGTCTTTGAAGATGATCTGTTATAGATAATATGGAATCATGTTTTGTATGACTTTATATGTATAATCAATATAAAATTGTTTGCCTTATCAAGGAGGGAGTATGGGAAGAAATGAGAGAAAATTGAACTCAATTTTTTAAATGATAGTATTTTAAAATATAATTGGGAAATATTTATGGAATAAAAATATCTGATAATAGAATAAGTATGAAAATAAATCAATCGATCTTGAAAATCTCCTTATCCTGGTTTGGAGCTAAGTAGCACAAATTTAGGTTTGTTGCTAGTTGGAAGTCTTGTAAAATTAGAAGAAGAGGGACTAACAGATTTCTGAGATCCTTCTGACTTTAAATATATGATTCAATTAATTGAATTTATAAATTGTGTATGCCATCATTCTCAGTGATAATACTCACATATATTGAAATAATGTATTTATTTCTAAGTAAAAATAAACCTGTTATTGAAAAATAAAATCAACAAAAATCATAAAATTAAGAATTCAAATGCAACTCATTCCTTCCCCTTTTCAAAATGAATTTATTTGTGACATTTTACTGTAACAATGCAGTTGGACTTGAAAGTCTTCAGAGGAAAGGAACACATTTGGAACTCATTTTTTTGGGGGAAAATGTTGTTAAAATTTTTACTTGTAATTGGGAAATATTTAATGAAATAAATAAAAGTATTTAGATCAAAAGAATAAAACAAGAACAGCTTCATAATTTTCTTGGAATATATCATGGACATAGCTTTGTAAGATCATTGTACTTTATTTCTTCCTTAAAGATTATGCTGTTTAGAACGAACAACTTCTCTTTTTTCTATTTCATCAAATCATGAAACTAATCCATGACAACAATGAACTAGCTCTGCCCAGCGTGCAAGCAGTAACTGTAGTGAGAGCAAGTTGGTTGGAAATGTCCTATTCTCTGCTTGGCTACACATAGACATTCTCTTTAGCCAATATCCGAATTGAGTTGAGATGAAATTTCCAGGAGACATCTATATCATAGTCATCACAATGATCATCAAATATTTATTTCTAAGGCACTTTACTAAATAAAAAAGACATAATTCCTGTCTTCGTGGAGTCTACTGTCTGAAAGAAGACAATAGATAGACAAGCCATAGATTTAATAAGGCATTTGTCAGATGAGTAAAGACACTTTGTCCATGTGAAAGAATAAAAATCTTTTAAACATAATGCTTCTGTGTAAGAAGCTTTGGGGAAATAATTCACTTTAAAGGCAGATATCCTGGTCAGGAAGATAGTTGTCAAAGCTATCACACATCTGATCAATAGACGTAGACAATTGTATGAGTTTCACATTTTCCATATAGATTTCCAAGAGATAGATGATTCAGCTAAAACAACATTTACATCTTTAAAATCCCATAGCTTTTAATGATTGGCATCTAAATTTTTATTTGTAAGAAATGATTCAATTTCTGATATTAATATATCAAAGATGTTTATGTGCTTTCTCTTATCTCAGGAATCCTGAGAATTTAGTGTAGTACATATCATTATCCTCATTTTGACATGAGAAAATTGTTAGTATTTAACTTATATTAAGCATGCTTTATGAAACTTAACACTGAGATTCTTGACTCTAAGATAATTGTAGTATCTGTACTGGGGATTTTGAGGGAAGTCTGGTTTCCCTGAAAATAAATGAGTCAATTTAATCCACAAATGTGATATAATTCAGAATTAAATTTACAGAACTTAAAATTGGAGGCAGAATAAGAGGCTATATGTATACACATGTATATACTCACATGTGTGTACATATACATACATATGTGTATGTATATGCATATTCATATAGCCTTTTCTCTAGCCTAACATGCCTTTAGGACTTTCAATCAGCTTTTGTATGATGTGATCTCCAATTCCCTTGCTCTCCCTGAATCAAATTTCATTTCTGAATTCGTAGTGTCATCATTTTTAGATGACACTAATGATTCTAGAATTCTAGAAAGTAATGAGTGAAAAATGTATTTTTTTATCTTGCTTTTAACTAGCATGAGAAAAACTGTGTTTTATTTGATGTCTCATAAGAAATTGTTTCTAGTTAAACTATTGTTTGAAAATTACTTCTGTTAGCTGTTTTCCCTCCACTATGTTAATTGTTTCTAGGTGATGTGCTACTGACATGTTATTTGATATTATCCAATTATTGCGTGGGCAAAATTAGTATTTTATGTTTCATCTCATAAATAGACTCTGATTATCCACTAATACTAATATATCTAATCAAATGCCTTTGAATTCATCAATATTTTAAGAATCAAAATTGAAATAGTCCAGGTGTGCAGATTAAAAAGGTCTACTGATTCATAAATTCTTCAAATGGTAATGTATTGATTTCCATATGTAGCACTGCCCTCTACTGGACAAAATAAATTCTGGTCTTATTGATCAATTTCCAATGTTTCCTGAGGTGGCCAGCAGGAATACCCAGTGGTGGGATCTTAGAGTTGAAAAGAACCTTAGAGATCCCTAAGCTGATGACCTGAAAAAGACATTCTTACATTCGTCTTCTGGGAGCTGCTAAAGATATAATGCAAGTAGCTAGGGTTGTTATTTTAGTTCATAATAATTTATTAATTTCTTCCTAAGGACTATGTTCTTGATCAGCTTCTTGTTATAAATTGTTATAAATTACTATATAGTTTTAAATGATATCTCTTAAAGTCATTCTTTGATGTAAAAAGCCAGTCTTTGGTGATGTAAAAATATGCAAAATCCCAACAATTCAATAATGATGTTCAACTGAATAGCATGATTTATTTATGATTTATTTTTACATGTTGTCCACAAAAATGAAGTCAGTACCTTGCAACCACCTTTGGTCAGAAAAGTAAATTTACTTTTGATGATGTTTTTGAAAATATCATATTATCTACATAGAAAGTATAAAAGATCAATATTAATAAATTTTGTTATTGATTGATGGTTATCTTTAAATGATGATTCAATTCAACTATAACTTCAGTTCATTAATTATCCAAAAAGAAAGCATTTTTCCAGAGTATCTTAAACAATAGTAAATAAAAATATATCTAAATTTGATGTTTCAGTTCCTAAAGAAAGTTCAAAATATCACCTTGAATGTCACTCGGATTGAATTAATTTGCAAATTCTTTTAAAGTAAAACTATTTTTCCCTTGGAAATTATATTATGACTTGAATCACTTTTTTTCTGAGTTCAGATTGTTTGTGTTCTTTCTTGATCTGTTTAGCAGGAACTTAAGATTTTTGTAATTATTCATATATTAAAATTATTTTCAATTTAGTTTTCTTCACATGTATATGTTAGTATCTGATGTGTTTCTTTGAGTAGTCTCTATTCACTGTGAAACCTGTCTTCTTATTTTAGAAACTGGACATTTGATTTTCTTTTTTCTCTTGAAAAAAATCAAATTAGCTAAAGGTTTTTTAGTCTAATTTTAATGCTCATTCTAATCAAGTTTTTTTTAATTTTTCACTGTTTATCCTTTTTATTTTCCATATTTTTATGCATGATTTACAATTTCCTACTTAAAAAAAATATGTGCTTAGGAGACAAAGTCAAAATGGCAGAGTGGAGTGAGCAATTCAGCTGAACTCTCCCAAAATGCACCTATAAACAACTTTAAAACAATGCCTCAAATTGAATCCTGTAGTGGGAAAATGAACAAAATGTTGGAATGAGATATTCCTTTAGATTCAGGCCATTTAGGGGGTCAGTAGGAAAGATCTATGTCACTGGAATGGAAGCTGGTCAGGAGTACACAGGGCAGTAACACCAGCCCTGGGACTCAGAAGCAGGTTAGACAGTAGTGGCATCAACTTTCTGAAGGTTCTCATCCCAGACAGGGTAAAAGGGTCACACAAGTCTTCAGAAAGTGATTACAAGGGACTCTCCTAATACTGGGCTCATGGTCTGGTGTTGCTTGTAACTCTCTTGTCTCTATGCATTTCTGAGTCACAGTTCCAGGATGGAGAGGAGCATTTTTTATCAGTCACAGAGGAGAAGTGATTCTTAGTTCCAAGGTAGAGAATATCAGTAGATCTTGTAGCTGCCGAGAAACAGGAGACTTTCATGGGGAAAGACCAGAGTGGATGAGTAGATACAACACCTCATCCTCGATTACACCACCTTGGAAGCACTAAAAATGCATACTCTGAGAATTGTGGAGAGCAAAGACAACACCTCACCCTGAATTACACCATCTTGGAAGCACTAAAAATGCACACGGAGAAAAAAGCAACATGAAAGAGCCTGATTCTTGGGATGGTAACTCACCATACCCAGGTGAACAGAGCTCAACTTTAACAGAAAATTCAGTCAAGAACTGGGTCACAAAACTGAGGAAACAAAAAACGGGGCTTCACCCTAAAAATCTACTAACATGGCTGGGAAGACCAAGACTTGGAACCCAGAACAAGACAACAATGTTAAACCAGCTAACCATGAAATTCTTCAAAAAAAAATTAATTGGATCCAATCTCAACATAAATTCTGAAGAGTTAAAGAAAGAGATAAGAATAATAGAAGAAAAATTGAGGAAAAATATGAAAGTGATACAAGAAAATTATGAAAAGAAAATTAATGATTTGCCAATTTAAGGATTAATGGAATACCTAGAAATCATTTTTTAAGGAACCTAGATATCATTTTTCAAGAAATTTTGTCAGCAAACCTTGACAATAAGATCTTTGTCTCAAGGTTAGAATCCATATGTTATGATATTGTACCTTAGAGATGATCTTACTCTGTATAAGCGAGTCTTGTTAATGCTAAGGAAACATCATATTTCAACTGCAACCAAAAATTCTTTCAAATAGGTTATGGTGGTTGAGTGCTATGGAAAAGTCTCATGGCTATTTGATGAGACTGTGTGTTTAAATATTTTCTTTGGTTTCAGATTTTTAGTTTTGTTTTGTTAGTATTTGGTTTTGGAACATTTTTTATTTACTCATAACTTTGAAAAGAAAAATTCAATAAAATATGACACATGTGGATTAAAAAAATCATCTCATTCAAGTTCTTCATTTTCTTGTTGTTGGAGTTATTTAGGGTAAAATGATATGCCCAGAGTCATATAGCTAGTAAATGTCAAGGCCAGATTTGATCTCAGGTATTCCTGACTCCAGGGCCAGTGCTGTTTCCACTGTGTCACCTAGCTCAAGTTCTTCTTAAAATATTACCACCATATATGAAAAAAAATGGCTTAAATGAAAGAAGTTGGGCTAGCAATGATCAGAGTTGATGACAATTGATGATATGTAACAGAAAAAATATAATAAATTGTAATTATTACTTACTGATAAAGATGAGCCATTGCCAGAGTCTTTACAATTTCCTTTCCTACATTTAATCCTTATGAAGAACTAGTCAGTCAGCCAACTAAGACTTGTCTATTATATGATTAAAATTGTGCTAAGCGATGGGGATACAAAGAAAGTTTGAGAGTTTTTGCTCTCAAGGATCTCACAATCTAAGAGGGGAAGAAATATGGTATATATTGGGTAAATTGCATACAGTCTCAGAAAGAAGACACTTAGATTGAGATGGAATAGGAAAGTGTCTTGCAGCTATCTTGTAGAAGTGAAATTTTAACAGAGAATAAAAATGTCAAGGAAGATAGGAGTATGAGGAGGGAAAGAGTTCCAAGAATGAAGGACTTGCCTATGCAAATACTTCGTTTCCAAGGTGTAGTATAATGCTCAAGAAACAGCAAGGGGGCCAATGTCACTGGGTCTCAGAGTATGGGGGTGGGAATGGTATAAGAATACTTTAAATATTGTAAGGGACCGGAACATAGAGGTTGTTAAAAGTCAAAGAGAGTATTTTATATTTGATCCTAGAGGAAATAGGGAGGCAATGGAATTAAATAAATGTAGAGGGAATGGGTGACATGGTCAGACTCACATTTTTAGAAGACAAATTTGGCAGGGCAGGGGAGGCTGAACTGGAGACAAAAGATGGGGAGACTAACCAGTAGGCTTTCACAAAAGTGCAGTTATAAGATAATGAGGGACCTGATTCAGGGTTATAGCAGTTGCAGAGAATAAAAGAGGACATAGAAATGAAATGTTAGGATGTTAGAAATGGTAGGATGGAAAAGTGATTGCATATGGAGGAAGAAATAAGGTAAAGATTTGAGGATGACATGGAAGTTTTGCACTTGGATGGAAAGGAGGATGCTTATACCCTCAATAATAATAGGAAAGTTAGAAGACAGGGATGGTTTCAGAGAAAATATAAAGCGCTAAATTTGGACACGAATTTAAGATGTCTATGCGACAGCATATTCAGTGTGTTAAAAAGAGGTGGAATTGTGAAACTCAAAGTTCAGAGAGAAATTGTGGGTAGATAATTATATTTGAGAGTCATCAGCATGATGATGATCGTCTTGGGAACTGATGAGTCCATCAAGTGAAATAGAGGGGAAAGAGAAAAAAAAGAGGACCTAGCAAAGAAACTTAGGGGGCCCCCAAAGTTTACAGACATGATGTGGATGAAGATTGAGTATTAAAACTGAAAAAGATTGATCACTGAGGGAATAGAGAACCAGGAGAGTTAAGTAGAAAATAAGAGGAGAAGAAAGAGAGGCATCACTTATAGACAATGTTCTCAATGAGTACAGCCACAAAAGGGAGAATATATACGAGAGGATAGTTGGGATAGAACAAGTGAGATTTTTCTCTCACATGAGGAGCCATAGTATTAATTGAATGCTGTAGGGAAGCTACCCGTAGACAGAGCTTCAAGATACGTGGATGTATTGATGATAGAGGGGGTAATTTGTTGAATAAGATAACATGAAATATGATCCCTCTCTCTCGTACACACACAAATACACATGTACACACACACACACCTCATTAAGGAAAAAGATTAGTTCTTATTGGACACAATAAAGAAAGAGGAAGTGGAGGGCACATCTGAATGATGTAAGATATGAAGGGTATAAGAGAGAGTTCTTATTAAAAAAATAGCTTAATTTTTTTCTGCAGTGAAATGTAAGACACATTTTTTAGATGGGAAATGTATATGGGGGAGGAAGAAAGGTGGCATGGGAGAATGAGTTCTTCTTTGGAGATTTAGCTGGCATGGTGCTTAAAGGACATTATTATAAAACATATTTTCTATTATGTGGCATCCAGTGACCTTAAGTAGGTATTAAATATTATCTATCAGCCAGGAAGAGAAATTTAAAGGTGATTCCTCACCCCTACAATTTCTTCCTTCTAGAGACTGTATTAAAAGGCTATAATATTCAGCTATATAAGAATACAACCCATTTGAATTTAATTTTTTTTTATCATTGTATATTTCATTTTCCCTCCCAAAATTAGAAACATTTTAGTGGAATGAAAAGTGTGCATAAGTTCCAATCCTATCTCAAACACTGACCAACTATGTGATCTTGAGCCAACCATATCCTCTCTAGTCCACTCTCATCTTGCCTAGAAAATGAGGCACTTAAATTAGTTGATTTCTTAAGTCTCCTATAACTATATTTTATGGTTAAAATCTTTTCCTCATAGTTGTAAAAAGAAAACTAATTAATTGTACAAAGTGTTGATTATCCTCATGCTTTTGAAAATGAGTCTTTTGTGCCCTTTTTAATAAGACAATTTTTTATTTCATGATCAGTTCATCATATTGATTGCCTTTTGAATATCAATATACATGGTAGGGAATATTTCTGTGCACTGATTGACCTATTGGCATCATGTGTCTGGATCTGGGTTACTTTGCAGTAATTTCAGCCAGTGAGTAATACAGCAAAAATGTCTGTTTAGCACTATTCAAAAGCTCCTGTTCATTAAAAGTTCTATGAAATTCCATTCATAGATATTTATCATAATTTCTGTTTAGCTTTAGTGATGCTATATGTCCTATATTGCAGTCATTCTATTGTTGGGTATTATAGAAAGCAGACTTCTTGATCAATACAAGGGAAAGTATCTTTTGGAAAATTTGAAAAATATGATATTTTAAAATTGTATATTGCCCTGTTTTGCTCTCTCAGTTGTGTCCTTTAAAGTTTATTAGATGTTTTGCTTCATTCCTTCCAAATTTTTCATTTAAACTTCTGTAGTGTGTGTATTTTCATGTTTCAGCAAAACCAACTCACCCAAAATATAAATAGAAGATTGCACTTAATTTTGTGAAGTTATTTAGTCACTAATTTGTTTCAGTTAATTGTCTTCTCATAGTTTGGCTAATATTCTCCTAACAATAAATATCTTTCAGTAAATATGTAATTTTATTTTCATATGACATTTTTTCTGTTGTAATGTTGTCAAAATAGCTTTATTCACTTTTGTTTATGTTTTATTATTTAATACACATAAGGTTGTCTTCACATAAATTTACATAATGGGTAGATAATTCTTTTGATGATATCTGTTATTCTGTTAAAGTATACTTAAATACTGCTTAGAATCATTAGCAGCTCTAATACAAACAAATGAACAAACATGCTTCTTTAATTTAAAGGAAAGGAAATTGCATGAACAGAAAGTTAGTGGATTACTTTTGTTCATCCTATTAATTTCCCCAACCCCAAAACCTTTAAAAAGGTACTATGCATCAGATATGGAAAAATTAATATTTAATAATATTAATATTATTATACCAATAGTACCAATATTATCTTATTTAATCTTCACAACAACCCTAAAAGATAGATGCTATAATTGCTCCCATTTTTTCAGTTTAAGAAACTGATGCAAAAAAAAGTAACTTATTGAAAATCAACCAGCTAATAAATGTCTGAGGCTAACTTTGAGCTCACATCCTCCTGAGTGCAGGTTTAGTTTTCCATCAATTAGAACACCGAGCAGGCAATGTTGTTGACCCCACAAGCCAGACCCCATTTATGTTGGGACTAAATGAAGTATTTGGGAGTCATCACATATTTAACAAAAGAGGTTTACTTTGCCCTAACACAACAAGGAAGTGCAAAGGGTAGTGAAACTTAGCTTCTTTGAATGCAGTCCTTCCAACTTCCTCCCTCTACTTAGTCTCTGTCTAGAAGCACTTCTGGTCAGTTGGTCATCAGGTATAATGACTCCCGTGGTCTCAGATATCTTCCAAGACTCAGAGAAGAGAGCATCACACAAGGTTAAAAATAACAACCAAAAAAACCAACCAAAAACAACTCCATGAAATAACACTGGAGAACTCTAATATTTATGTAAAGCTTGCGTTCACATTTCTTTATTTCAATAGAGTGCAAATTTCTTGAGGAGAGAGATGGTTCCGATATGAATGAATTCACTAGACCTTCACTGTACCCATTGGGAGTTTTATTGACACAAAAGCAGAGGACCTGAGATCTAGTAAGGAGCTAAACAAAGGCCATGGTACATGAAAAGAACTAGACTTACATACACAGAAAGCTACACAGCCTGTAGGATGATATGTAATTTTAGAATTTCTTGTGGGGAGGGATTTTAGGGACAGGATAAATACAAACAAGATGAGGAAGGTGGTTGCTTGAAAGATAAAGAAAAGCTGTAATGACACAGGATGAGGAAGATGAATGACAGGATAGGGGAGAAAGGGGAAACTTTAAGACCTAGGATGAAGGAGACAAGGAATTTTATGTTCCAGGATAAGGGGAAAATTTTGTGGTATTTTAAGATAAAGGGGGTAGACTTTAAGGTACCTTTAGGTTAGAATATAAACCAGGGATTTCACAAAGTACTGGAAAATCAACCCTTAATATTAATTTTAACCCTTAGGGCACTGTTTCTATCCACATAAAAATTTACTCAGAATTTTAACCTTGTGATTAAGGATCAACTTACAGAGGTCCCTCACTCAAGTGATTACCAAAATCCACATCCCTGATCTGGCAAGTTGTAGCAAACAGTAATTACCCAGTCACAAAAGGGGGGAAAAGAAAAATGAGAAAGGGCATAGACAAGAGGAGAAGGTAGAAAGCATAAGAGAGACAGAAACAGAGAGACAGAGACTCACAAAGAGACCGAAACAGAGACAGTGAGAGACAGAAGAGAGACAAAGACAGAGAGAGGAGCCTGAGTAAATACTTGGCATAAAATGAGATAAAATAAATTGCAGCATCAAGAGAGATGGAAAAATTTGTAAATCCTCAAAGGGCAGCTCAAGTACATTGAACAAATATAATATGAAGGAAAGCAAAGTATTACCTGAGGAAATAAAGAATCATATAGAGATATTAGAAATTAAAGAACAATAGCTAGAAAATACAAAATGCTTTTAAAAATTGAAAGAATAGATTAGGAATAGATTTAGCATAGTGATAAGAGTTTTCAACAAAGAATTTAAAGAAGCACAAATAAAGCAACAGGAAAAAACAGAAACATTATAGATAACCTATCCAAAGGATTCTTGTTTCTACCTATAGATAACCTATCCAAAGGAATTTTATCTCTTTAAGATAAAATAAATAATTAGGCATGCAGAAAATGAAAGAAGAAAGTCAAGTAGATGAAAAGAAAAAGATAGCACCATTAAAAGGAAACATGGGTTTTCAACAGGGAAAAGGAATTCATCTTTTAGACAAGAAAAGGAGAAATAACTTAAGAAAGGTGAAGCAGAAAAAAATACAAATAGGAAAGATTCCACATATAATTTAGGGAATAATGAAAGAAAACTATTCAGAATTTCTGAATATTAACAAGCATTGATCCATAGAATCTATACCCTGCCATAAGCAAAACAGAAAAAAAAAATCTATTCTTCTCAATTTACGTCTCAATAAAGAAATATTATTTTCCCCAAACATCCAGAAATATACCTCATAAATACGGCAAAATCATTTTATGCCATAGTATTACCCCTAACTCATAAGAAATCATAAGAGAGATTAGGATGGTATTTTTAAGAAGTAAAGCATCTCAAGACACAAGAAAAATTTATATATAATACAAACCTAATTTTAGCCATCAGTGAAAGACATTGAACTTCACTCAACCAAAGAAAAGCATTTGAAGTACTCTTGAAACACTTCTAATTACAAGTAAGTAAAATAAGCATTTTACATCTTATTATTCTCTGTATGTCTTGCTTTGTCATAAATTCTTCCCATATCCATAAACTAGACTATTAAAATATTCAATGTTCCTCTAATTTGCTTATATCACTCTTTGTATTTGAATCATGTATTCATTTTGATCTTATCTCATTATAAGATGTGAGATATCTGTCTATATGTAGTTTCTTCCAACCTACTTTCCAGTTTTCCCAGCAATGTCTGTCAAATAGTGATTTCTTGTCTCAAAATTTGGGTCTTGGGTTTTTTTAAACACTAGATTACTAAGGCCATTTTTTATATATTAATTTTATTATTTTTATTGTTCTACAATCACTACCATAAAACTTAGATTTTTTCCCCCCTACCTGCCCCTCACCACCCTTCTCCCTTCCCAAGATGGCATACAATTCTATGTAGGATCTACACATGTATTCCTGTTGAATACATTTTCACTATAGTCATGCTGTGTAGAAGAACTAAAATGAATGGGAGAAATCATATGACAAGTCAAAGCATTAAATACACACACACACACACACACAAATGATCTGCTACATTCTGCGATTGAATTCTATAGTTCTTTCTCTGGATGTGGAAGGCATTTGCCTTAGAAGATCATTGGGAAGTATTTTTTAAAGACCTTGCATTGCTATGAAGATCCAAGTCTACCAGAAAAAATTGTCACACGCTGTGGTCATTGCTGTGCACAAAGTTCTCCTGGTTCTGCTCCTCTCACTCAGCATCAGATCATATAAGTCTTCCCAGGCCTCTCTGAAGTCTTTGTGTTCATCATTTCTTATAGTGCAGTAGTATTCCATTAGATTCATATACCATAATCTATTCAGCCATTCCCCAATTGATGGGCATTCCTTTAATTTCCAGTTCTTGGCCACTACAAAGAGTGCTGCTGTAAATATTTTTGTACATGTGGGACCATTTTCCATTTTTATGATTTCTTGGGGATACAGTCCCAGAAGCAATATTACTGGGTCAAAGGGTTTGCACATTTCTGTAGCCCTTTGGGCATAGTTCCAAATCACTCTCCAGAATGGTTGGATGAGCTCACAGCTCCACCAACAATGAATTGGTGTTCCAACTTTCCCACATCCTCTCCAACATTTATCATTTTCCAGTTCTGTCATATTTGCCAGTCTGATAGGTGTGATGTGGTACCTCAGAGTAGTTTTAATTTGTATCTCTCTAATCCAAAGTGATTTAGATCATTTTTTCATATGATTATAGATATCCTTATTTTCTTCCTCTGAAAATCGCCCATTTATATCCTTTGACCATTTATCAATTGGGGAATGACTTGTGTTGTACATTTGACTCAGATCTCTGCATATTCTAGAAATGAGGCCTTTATCCCCAAGATTAGCTGTAAAATTTTTCCCCAATATAAAATACCCCTTCAAAATTTGGTTGCATTGGGTTTGGTTGTGCAAAAACTTTTCAGTTTGATGTAATCAAAATTATCCATCTTGCATTTCATAATGCTTTCTACCTCTTCTTTAGTCAAAAATTCTTCCCTTCTCCATAAATCTTATACATACACTATTCCTTGCTCCTCCAGTTTGTCCATGGTATCAATATTTATACCTAGATTGTGTAACCATTTGGACTTTATTCTTGTGTAAGGTGTCAGGCATTGGTCTATGCCTAGTTTCTACCACATTATTATCCAGTTTTCCCAGCAATTTTGATTGAACAGTGAATTCTTATGCCAGAAGCTGGGGTCCTTGGGTTGATCAAACAGAAGATTGCTATATTCATTGCATATTGCACTTGTCTACCCTTCTGTTTCTTAGCTAGTACCAGCTGGTTTTGATAATTGCTGCTTTATAATACAATTTGAAATCTGGTAGTGCTAGGCCACCTTCCCTAGCATTTCTTTTCATTCATCCTTTTGATATTCTGGACTTTGTGATCTTCCAGATGAATTTTGATATTATTTTATTCAGCTCTAGAAAATAGTTTTCTGAGAGTTTAATTGGTATGGCACTAAATAACTAAATCAATTTAGGTAGAATTGTCATTTTTATTATATTGGCTAGGCCTACCCATGAACAAGTAATGTTTTTCCAGTTACTTAAATCTGACTTAATTTGAGCAAAAAGTGTCTTGTAATTGTGTTCATATAGTCCCTGGGTTTGTTTTGGCAGGTAAATTTCCAAATATTTTATAGTGTGTAGTCTAACTTTAAATGGGATTTATCTGTCTATCTCTTGCTGTTGTACTTTGTTACTAATATATAGGAAAGCAGAAGATTTGTGGGGGTTTATTTTGTAACCTGCAACTTTGCCAAAGTTGTTTATCATTTCAAGTAGTTTTTACCTGAATCTCTGGGATTCTCTAAGTATATCACCACATCATCTGCAAAGAGTGATAGCATAGTTTCTTCTTTGCCTATTCTTATTCCTTCAATTTCTTTATCTTGTCTAATTGCTAAGCTAACAATTTTAGTACCATATTGAATAATAGTGTTGATAATGGACGTCCTTGTTTCGCATGTGATCTTATTGGAAATGCATCTAGCTTATCTTCATTGCATATAATGTTTGCTGTAGGTTTTGGGTAGATGCTATTTATTATTTTATGGAAAGTTCCTTTTGTTCCTATGTTCTCCAGCATTTTTAACAGGAATGGGCTTTGTATTTTTTCTAAAGTTTTTCTTGCATCTATTGAGATAATCATGTGATTTCTGTTAGTTTTGTTGTTGATATGATCGATAATGCTAATAGTTTTACTAATATTGAACCAGCCCTGCCTTCCTGGTATGAATTCTACTTGATCATAATGTATTATTCTCATGATAAGATGCTGTATTCACTTTCCTAAAATCTTCTTTAAAATTTTTGCATGAATATTCACTAGAGAAATTGGTCTATAATTTTCTTTCTCTGTTTTGTCTCCTCCTGGTTTATGGATCAAAACCATACTTGTATCATAAAAAGAATTTGGGTGGACTCCTCCCCAATATTCAAAACCACTCCATATAGTATTAGAATTAACTGTTCTTTAAATGTTTGATAGAATTCACTTGTAAATCCATCTGGCCCTGGAGGTTTTTTCCTAGGGAGTCTATAGATGGCTTGTTCAATTTCTTTTTCTGAGATGGGGTTGTTTAAGTATTCAACTTCCTCTTCTGTTAATCTGGGCAATTTGTATTTTTTAAAACACTCAGCCATCTCATTTAGATTGTCGAATTTATGGGCATAAAGTTGGGCAAAGTAATTTCTAATTATTGTTTTAATTTCTTCCTCTTTGGTGGTGAGTTCACTCCTTTCATTTTTGATATTAGTAATGTGATTTTCCTCTTTCTTTTTTTAATACGATTGAACAAATATTTATCAATTTTATTAGTTTTTTCATAAACTCAACTATTAGTTTTATTTATTAATTCAATAGTTTTCTTAATTTCAATTTTATTAATCTCTCCTTTGGTTTTCAGTATTTCTGATTCGATATTTACTTGAGGATTTTCAAGTTGTTCTTTTTTAGCTTTTTCAGCTGCATGCCCAAGTCATTCATCTCCAATTTCTCTATTTTATTTATTTAGGCATTCAAAGATATCAAACTTCCCCTAAGAACTGCTTTTGCAGTATCGCATAAGATTTAGTAGGTTGTCTCATTATTGTCATTCTCTTGATTGTTTCTATGATTTGTTGTTTAACCCACTCCTCCTTTTAGATTAGATTATTTAGTTGTCAATTGATTTTGGTTTATCTTCCCATGGCCTTTTATTACATATAATTTTTAATGCCTTATGATCTGAGAAGGATGCATTGACTATCTCTGCCTTTCTGCACTGGATTGTGAGGTTTTTATGTCCTAGTACATGGTCAATTTTTGTATATGTGCCATGTACTGCTGAGAAAAAGGTATATTCCTTTGTATTCTCATCAATTTTCTCCAGAAATCTATCATATCTACCTTATCCAGAGTTTTATTTACCTCCTTAACCTCTTCCTTGTTTATTTTGAGGTTAGATTTATCACGTTCAGAGAAGGGGAGGCTGAGGCCTCCATTAGTATAGTTTTGCTGTCTATTTTTTCCTGCAATTCCTCCAACCGCTTCTCTAAGATTTTGGATAGTATACCACTTGGAACATACATGTTTAGTAATGATACTGCTTCATTGTCTATGGTGCCTTTTAGCAGGATATAGTTTCCTTTCTTATTTCTTTTGATTAGATCTATTTCTGTTTTTGCTTTGTCTGAGGTTAGGATTGCTACCCTTCCTTTTCTTACATCAGCTGAAGCACAATATATTCTGCTCCAACCTTTTACCTTCACCCTGTGTCTATCCCCCCATTTCAAATGTGTTTCTTGTAAACAACATATTGTTGGATTATGGCTTTTAATTCATTCTACCATCCATCTCTGTTTTATGGGAGAGATCATTCCATTCATATTCACAGTTATGATTACAATCTGTATATTTCCCTCCATCCTCTTTCACACCATTTGTGCTTTTATTTCTCCTGTCTCCCTTCCCTTCCTTTTCACCACCACCTCCTGCATCTCCCATTTCCTTATTTTAACCCTCCTCCCTTTTACTCCCCTTTACCCTTACTACTTCTTCCTCCCTTTTAGTCTCCCCTCCCCTTTCTTCCCCTTCCCCTACTACTGTCTATACAGCTAATTAGAATTACATACTTAATTAAGTTTATTGTTCCTTCCTTGAACCAAATCAGATGAGACTACCTCTCCAACAATGCTCATCTTCCTCCCCTCTTTCCCTCTACTATAATTTTGTACTCCTTCTTGTGATGTAATTTACCATTTTCTGCTTCTTCCTTTTCACACCTCATGATGCAATCGATTTGCATGCTTAAATCACATTTTTATTATCACATCATTTACTTTATACCTGTTCCCTGTATGTATATCTCTTTTATATTTCATAATAGATATATAATTCTCAAGATTAACAGGTGTCATCTTCCTTTATAGGGAGGTAAACAGTTTGCCCAAATTGAGTAACAAGTTTTTGTTTTTTATTTTTTCCCCTTGTTTATCTTTTTATCCCTCTCTTGAGACCTGTGTTTGAAGATCAAATTTTCTATTAAGTTCTGGCATTTTTGTTAGGAAGCTCTGGAAATCCCTTATTTCATCGAATGACCATCTCCTTGCCTGAAATATTATGCTGAACTTTGCTTGATAGTTGTTCCTTGGTTGTAGCCCCAGCTCCTTTGCCTTACAGAATGTTGGATTCCAAGTTCTCTGATATTTTTACGTAGAAGCTGCATGGTCCTGTGTGATCCTGACTGTAGTTCCTCTATATTTGACTGTTTTCTTTCTGCCTTCCTGTAGTATTTCACCTTCACTTTATATTCTGGAATTTGGCAACAATATTTCTCGGGGTTTTGAGTTTGGGATCACTTTCAGGAGGTGAACAGTAGATTCTTTCAATGACTATTTCACCCTCTGTATCTAGCATTTGTGGGCAGTTTTCCTTGATGATTTCCTGGAAGATATTGTCCAGACTCTTTTTTTTCATCTTGGCTTTTTGGCAGGCCAATAATTCTTAAATTTTCTCTCTTGAATCTATTTTCCAGGTCATTTTTTTTCCAATTAGATATTTTACATTTTCTTCTATCTTTTCATTCTTTAGATTTCGTTTGACTGATTCTTGCTGTCTCATAGAGTCATTAGTTTCTACTTGCCCAATTCTAATTTTTGTCAAGTTGTTTTCTTCAGTTAATTTTTGCATCTCCTTTGCCATCTGTCCAATTTTTCCTTTTAAGGAATTATTTTCTCCAGTTAGTTTTTGAACTTCCTTTTCCATTTGTCCAATTTTCCCAGTTAGGTTTTGTGTTTCCTTTTCTATTTATTCAATTTTCCTTTTTAAAGAGGTGTTTTCATCAGTGAATTCCTTTTTCATACTTTTAAAGTTATTGGTCAGCTTCTCTTCTATTTCCTTCTTCAGCTGTTCCAGGAGAGCTTTTTGTATATGCTAGCAGTTCATGTTCCCTTTTGAAGTTTCAGATGGAAGTACAGTCTCACTACTGACCTCTTTGGCATTTGTGTTTTGGTCTTTGTCCCCATAGAAAGATTCTATTTTTTTTTGTCCTTATTTTGCTTTTTCCTGCTCATGACGGTGATTGTGTGTTGTGGCCTGTAGTTCTTTCGCTTAGAAGGGGCAGAACTTGATGTTGAGTTGCCTGATGTGAAAAAACTAAGGGCAAATTTTTTTTATCTTTTCGTTTTGTGTTTCCTAGATCAACCCTGGGGCTAGTTTGTTTAGTGTTGGGGAGGGGTGGTCTGGTCAAGGGAGATCTCCTCAGTTGAGCTGAGGCAAAGGTAAGCCCATGAGTTGGTGATCCCAGCTGCCTTATTGTCTTCCTGTTTCCCCTGGAGTGCTGAGGCATGCTTAGATCCTAGTGTGAGTTTCTACCCCTCCTGGGGATCCTCTCCTAGCACTAAGGCTCACCTGGATTCTACTGTGAGTTATCACCTTCTCTGGGGCTTCTCTCCTAGAATCGAGTCACACCTGGGTCCTAGAGAGATTTTCACCAGTCTGAGGCCTCTCTCCTTATGGTTCACCTCTGCCACAGTAGGAGGAATCCTCCTTAGCTATTTTCCTAGCCTTGGGTGTTATGAGATTATCTGCCCCCACTGCTGATCCAGGACTTTTCTGGGGAAATATTTTATGATTCTTTCAAGTTCATCAAGGGGGGGACAAGAGAGCATTTACTGATCACTCCACCATCCTGGCTCCCAGAAGTTAAAGTAGGTGACTTACCGATGTTTAATCTGTGGGCTGAAAGTCTCAGGAGCTGCTGCAGCTGATATCTGAGGCTCAGTGGCTGTCATTTGCTTGGCTGTGTTGGTCTCTCACCCTGGGCTGCTGCTTCTCCATTCTACCTGCTGCTGTCTCAGATCTCCCCAGGGCCCCCCACCCTGGCCTCCACTGCTCTTGATGTGCTGCACTGTGCACTCTGGGCTCGCTCCTGGGGCATGAATCCTTCCCATCCACATTTCAGTCTTCCCTGGGCTGTGAATCTCCCACAGTCTATCTCCTATTGGATTTTACACCTCATATTACAAGAAAAGATTTAAAACCAAGACCTTTGCATATTCAGCAAGCTTCCTTTCACAAACATACTTTTGCAAAGATTTGATTTATAGCAAAAGAAATTTTAGTTAAAACTTCCTTTTTAATAGGAGAAATAAACTTTTAAACATTCTTAAATGGAACTGACTTGAAGATCACACACCCACACACACATACTGTGTGTGCGTATGTGTGTGTGTGTATGTATGTACATATGTATGCACACACACATACATATATACATTATCAAGAATTCTCATTTACAAGAAATTCTGACACAGAATTAATAACTGCTTCTTAACCAATTCACCATTCATTTAACAAAGTAATTCCTAATATAACAGCATTTAGATAAATTACTTTTTCAACAATCTTATTATGTACTCAAAACAAGTCATTATCCATTCAGGTGAATGTATTTCCACATCACCTTGTACAAAAATTCATCTCCTTACTACCATGTTGGTACACTCTATCATCTGATAATTATTTAATATAACTTTTTGGTTATAGATGCTCACTATAGAAGAAAAAGAGGGACAATGTCATATATCTTAGCAGAAAGAAAAACTTTCCTTAGCTCTACTTGATTCCAGGAACGAGTCAGTATTTGACAGCCAATCATGTGATCACTAGATGCTGAAAGCAGAGCTTAGGACTAATCAGGTGGGGAAATTTTCCTTTTTCAGAAAGGACATAGTGAAGTTACTGGAAAATGAATTTAGAAAGATCCTACCTCAAAGTCTTCAAAACTCTCACTAAATATCTCAACCTACAGTCCATGTATGTCAATTGACTTTATGATAACTGAGACAACTTATTTCTGTAACCAGAGCTTAAAATTATGATAAATTTTAATCTCATAAAGTCTTAAATAGCATATAAATATGGGCCTGATATCCTTTCAGATAGCCATCTCAAATTTGATTGAGCTATTAACTATTGAATGAAGTTAACCATAAGGCAAGATAGATCATAAGTTAATATTTTTAACTCTCTCCAAATCTCATTACAGCTTAAATGAAGCTAAGAGCTTAATGACTAATCTTACAGGCTGATATTTCACAAGCCTGTTCATTCTCTCCAATTATACTCACTGTTAAAGAATAAGATACATCAGAAATAAAACCTTTTTTTTTTTTTTACCAAAAACAAGTTTTTATTCTTACAACTAAATAAATGTAATTCAAATGCATCCATCACTAGTTTTTTTTTCCCCCAAATTAACATGCTATAAATAAGCAAACTAAACCTGGACACTGATGTATGTAGACTCCCTTGATGTCTCACTGGGCTTATTTACAGAAGATCACTCACAGTAAAAAGACATTTTGAGTACAAAATGTAGCATGATGTTATACCATTTTAGCTTCTGCACATACATGTTGCACTTCTGGCTGAAAATGCAGAGAAATTCGAAGCATTACATTGTAAGCTCAGGTGCACTGTTTTAAATGGCATCAATATCAATGTCATCATCCTTGCTATCAGCAGACTTCACAGTTTCAACTTTAGGTATGCCGGCAGTCTTAGAGTACACCACCTCAATATTTTCATCTTCATCTTCCTCTTCTCCACCAGAAGATTCTTCCTCTGCTGCTTTAGCCATTTTATAAAGGGTTATGCTTTGACATGAATCTTTTTGGCAAGTTCCTTTGAGACATATTTCTTAGAGGCCTTTTCTGACCAGCTAATGATGACCTCTTCTTCCAAAAGATCTGCATCATACATTTCCTTCAAGATATGTGGAATTTGGGAGATGTACTGAGCTTGATGCATAGCGACTACACACTCCAAACCATGAAGAAGGTATCTCTGAGCATTTTTGTTATTGTGGCAGAATCATAGAAAATGATGTCAATTATTCTTGATTTGTTCTCCAATCTTCTCATTAAAAAGAATCCCAGTCAAAACGAGAGGGCCCATAGCTTTTACATCCAATCTTTCTGCTTTTGCAACAATTTCTTTGTCAGAAGTATCAATAATACCTTCTTCTTTCTTTTTCTTCACAAAGTCAAATAAAATATTGACTCTTTCTTCAACTTTCCTTTCTAGGTCATCACTAAGTATCAGAACTTTTGCATGATCACTAATTTCCTCCATTCTGCACCTTTGAGCTTCTTCGGTTGTGTCCTCTCCTCAATCTTCATCTTCATCATCTTCCACAGCATGTGGAGGGTTAAGTTCATTGGGTGGTGTTGGTGGTGGTGGTGCTTTGTCTTTGCCCTTTCTATTTTTCTTTTCTTTATTTCCCGTAACACTGCCACTATTCTCAGGTAGGCTCTTGAGAATGAATGGAGTTTATGGTTTGTGTCAAGCATGCCTTGATAGCCACAGGCTTTGCAAGAGATACCTATTGTTTGTTTCTTAAGATTGACATGCAGACTCCTTCAGGATTCTCACACTTGGGACAGAGAACAAATTTTTTAATGAGTCCATCCAACATATGTGTCTTGCAGTTTATTCACCTCATGAGATCCATTGACAATGTAACAGTCATTCTTAACATCAAACTGGGTCTGTGTTCCCAGGTCACAACCAAAATATTTGGTGGGATACGTTGGAGGCCGATTAAGCTCCTTTGCAACATCAACCATGTTGACTATAACTGTCTTTATTCCATTTCCTTTGCCCTCAACCTTAGCAATCAGACACTGCATTTTGTAGCAATAGAACTGATCTGAAATGCTGCGGCTGATGTTGACAGACATTTTGGCTTACTAGTAGTAGTTTTTATCAATAAGATGAAGAGATCTTTGCAACTTTTTGGTATCTTCTGTCTGGAGAAGAAGGGATGACATAAACGACTGCAAGAGTTCTCTGTCTCTTACATGAAAAAGTTTTTGCCACAGAGGCTGTAAGCGTCTTGCTTGCATGCTATATTTCCCCAATACAGGTACCAATGGCTGCGCAACAGCTCGTTTTCCTCAAATAAAGACATAAATGCAACGCTGCTCACTGGGGACTGGGATGAAGTGTCTGAGGCATGGTGTAAACAAGAGTCCGAGCGGTAGCAAGAGGTGGAGGAGGAGGAAGGGAAGAGGAGGAGGAAAGAGAAGGAGGAGGTAGAGCGGGAGGAGCAGCCTGAGCCAGGTGCTGCCGCCCACCAGTGTGCGGGGGAAGGGGGATCAGTCCCAGCCACGTCCAGGGGGAGGCAACACCCTTCAGCACCTGGGAGCCTGGAGACCTATGGAATGTTCTCCCTCTGACTGAACAACGCAGAGGCCACTGCCATGATCAATCTACTCCCCCCACCACCCTCAATAAAACCTTTTTTTAGCCAAGACTTCAAATGGAAAATCTACCATTATATAGCAAACATCAGCATTTTCTCTACTTGTTTATAGACAAATATAAATTTCAAATTATCAAATTTCTATCACATCCTTTCAAAACTCCAATCTATATATAACAAAATCCAAATTTAAAAATTGTAGCAATTACATTAATGTTGTATCTAACATCCTTTTGTCAAGCACTTTACAATCATAAATGCCAAATAATAATACCTTTTTCTGCTGAATCCTGATAGGAAGAACATTCTCAGATGCTCCACTTTTTACTTGAATCATAGCAATTCTGGATTTATAATTATTAATCTTAAACATTTTAACCTTTTTAAAACTCAAATACTCTTGCTACTTAAAACTTTATTCATAAGTTCACATAATCCCTTTTTACTCTACTTCCTTAAAGAGCTAAAACTGCATTTTCCATTTCCACTTCCCCCTTTGAGGCTCACCAGACAAGCTCTCCCAGTTTCATTCAAGCTTTTAAATTGGATTGAGGAGGAAGGGTGAGGGAGGAGCCAAGATGGCAGAGTAGAAAGATACACATATGCTAGCTCCGAACCCACAACCCATAAATTTCCTGTAAAAAGAAATTCCCCAGTGGAAGCCATGCAGCAAAGCAGTGGAGGAGATTTCCATTCCAGAAAGCCCTGAAAAAGTGGCACCAAAGGTCCGTCCTGCACGGGAGAGGAGCAGAGCCCAGCCCTGCGTTGCCGCAAGGTCCGGAGAGGAGCAGATCCGAGCAGGCTTCAAGGACAGAACCTCTAGCAGCTGGGAAGGTCCCTTCACCCACAGGCTCACAGGTCAGTGAGAGAGACTTCTGGGTTGGCCATGAGGGGAGCAGGGTGTCTGCATAAATCAGGCCCCCTTGGGAGGCAGTGGCAACGTCAGAGGCAGCAGCAGCCAAGAGCTCCTGGAGCAGAGAGGACCTCAGATCCATTACTGAAGGTTTCCACATAAACCCCCTGAGGCAACTGAGCCTGGGAGATGGCCATGCCCCCACCTTAGAACCTGAACTTAATCTTACCCTGAATAGCAGCCCTGCCCGCCACTGAAAGCCCTGAGGCTGGGAAGCAACATTTGAATCTCAGACCCCAAGCACTAGCTGGGAGGATCTAGACACAGGTGGAGAGGAATCTTAGAAGTCAAGTAACTGGCTGGGAAAATGCCCAGAAAGAGGGAAAAAAAAATCAGACCATAGAAGGTTACTTTCTTGGGGAACAGATGTTTCCCCTTTTCCTTTCTGATGAGGAAGAACAATGCTTAACATCAGGGAAAGAAATAGAAGTCAAGGCCCCTGTATCCCGAACATCCGAAATAGATATCCAATGGGCTCAAGCCATGGAAGATCTCAAAAAGGATTTTGAAAATCAAGTTAGACAGGTGGAGGAAAAACTGGGAAGAGAAATGAGAGAGATGCAAGAAAAGCATGACAAATGGGTCAATAACTTGCTAAAGGAGACCCAAAAAAATACTGAAGGAAATAACACCTTGAAAAATAGGCTAACTCAATTGGCAAAAGAGGTTCAAAAAGCCAATGAGGAGAAGAATGCTTTCAAAAGCAAAATTAGCCAAATGGAAAAAGAAGGTTAAAAGCTCACTGAAGAAAATAGTTCTTTCAAAATTAGAATGGAACAGATGGAGGCTAATGTCTTTCTGAAAAACCAAGGATTCACAAAACAAAACCAAAAGAGTGAAAAATTGAAAGATAATGTGAAATATCTCATTGGAAAAACAACTGACCTGATCCAGGAGAGAGAATTTAAAAATTATGGGAATACCTGAAAGCCATAATCAAAAAAAGAGCCTAGACATCATTTTTCATGAAATTATGAAGGAAAACTGCCCTGATATTCTAGAGCCAGCGGGCAAAATAAGTATTGAAGGAATCCATCAATCACCACCTGAAAGAGATCCAAAAAGAGAAACTTCTAGGAACATTGTGGCCAAATTCCAGAATTCCCAGGAGAAAATATTGCAAGCAGCTAGAAAGAAACAATTCCAGTACTGTGGAAATACAATCAGGATAATTCAAGATCTAGCAGCTTCTACATTAAGGGATAGAAGGGCATGGAATAGGATATTCCAGAAGTCAAAGGAACTAGGATTAAAACCAAGAATCACCTACCCAGCAAAACTGAATATAATACTTCAGGGGAAGATATGGTCTTTCAATAAAATAGAGGACTTTCAAGCATTCTAGATGAAAAGACCAGAGCTGAAAAGAAAATTTGACTTTCAAACACAAGAATGACCAGAAGCATGAAAAAGCAAACAGCAAAGAGAAGTCATAAGGGACTTACCAAAGGTGAACTGTTTACATTCCTACATGGAAAGACAGTATTTGTAACTCTTAAAACTTTTCATTATCTGAGTAGTTGGTGGGACTACACACATGTACATGTGTGTGCACACACACATACCCACATGCATACACACAGAGGCAGAGAGCACAGAGTGAATTGAATAGGATGGGATCATTTCTTAAAAGAAATTAAGGTAAATGGTGAGAGAGAAATGTAGTGGGAGGAGAAAGGGTGAAATGGAATGGGGTAAATTATCTCTCATTCAAGAGGCAAGCAGGAGACTTTTTAGTGGAGGGAAAAAGAGGAGAACTGAGAAAAAAACATGAAGTATACTCTCATCACATTTGACTAAAGGAAGGAATAAAATGCACACTCATTTTGGTATGAAAACCTATCTTACAATACAGGAAAGTGGGGGAGAAGGAGATAAGCAGGGTGGGGGCATGATGGAAGGGAGGGCAATTGGAAGAGGGAGCAATTTGAAGTCAACACTTGGGGAGGGACAGGATCAAAAGACGGAATAGAAACAATGGGGGGCAGGATAGGATGGAGGGAAATATAGTCTTAGACAACATGACTATTATGGAAGTCATTTGCAAAAGTACACAGATATGGCCTATATTGAATTGCCTGCCTTCCCAAAAGGAATGGGTGGGGAGGGAGGGATGGGGAGAATTTGGAACTCAAAGTTTTAGGAACAACTGTTTAGTATTGTTCTTGCTACTAGTAAAGAAGAAATACAAGTAATGGGGAATAGAAAGTCATCTGGCCCTACAGGACAAAAGAGAAAAGATGGGGACAAGAGAAGGGAGGGATGATAGAAGAGAGGGCAGATTGGTGATAGGGGCAATTAGAATGCTTGGTGTATTGGGGTGGGGAGAGGGGACAAATGGGGAGAAAATTTGGAACCCAAAATTTTGTGAAAATGAATGTAAAAAGTTAAATAAATAAATTTATAGTAAAGAAAAAGAAAAAAAAATTAATTGGATTGAGGAGGAGAGAGGGAGTAACCTCCTCTGGTAAAGAGAGCACGAATATTCTGCTTTTCCACCCATATCCTTTTCCCTTGGGAATTTCAGGCTATATACAAGGAAAAACATATAAAGTTTTAGAGAGAGTTTGAAATTACTCCTGTTCTGCTCAGGTTAGCTTAAAATATGCCAATATTCTAAGATGAGCCTTTTGATCCAGACAGTGACCTACGAATGCTAACAGGACTTTGCCAGTATCCCCAGGTAGAAGACTTCATAGTTTCAAAGGATTAAAGGATTGCCTGCCTGAATACTCATCTTCATTGCCTTCATCCTTCAGAATCTGGAGAAAGTCAATGCCTCCAAAAGAAATCACTGAAATTCCAAAGTGATCTTTCAATTTTAAACATACTTTCTGGTGTGAGATGCATTGGCCCAATTCAAACATAAAGTAAATCTCACGAAATCAGAACTCAACTTTTTACTGCAAATTGTCTGAGGCACATTTCTTCTTATTTTTTACTTAATAATAGAAGAGACTCTCCTTAGGGAAGGCAGGGAATGGACTGGCCCACCTCTGTCTTAGGGAAAAAAGCTTTTTCCTTCCTTAATCTTACTTTTTATATTTAAAAACTTGGCCAGAGTTTAAAACGCAGAAAGAAAATTTTTTTTTTCCCCTCTCTCTTTCCCACCCCACTCACTCCTCTGAAACTGCTCCAGGGGTGGTGGGGTTAGGAGCAGGTAAAGATAATGGGGAAGCCTTGGTGGCTGGATGAATTTACAGTCTAATGAAACACTTCACAAACACACACAGACACAACATTTAACAAAGCATTATCAATTTCAAATTGGAATTCAGACCTGGGCAAAAACCTGTGGTTCTTAGACAATTTTAAAAATTAAATTCTTCCCTAATAAGCTCATTTAGCTTCTTGTTAGAGAAGAACTTGACACACCAAAAGGTATCAAGGAAAATGTATTAAAATAGAGGTCAGAGGAGGGAGGGCCTTCTACATTCATTCTCTTGAATTAACATGTAGTTTCCAGCAAGGCTTCTGGAAGACTACAATATATTCAGAATAATGTAAACTTCTTATAGTGTTCCAAATATTGGACTCAGCAAGCCACCCTCTGCTGGCTGTTTGACTTCATGTTCTCCTCTCTGATAGGCTTTCCCTCCAACAACTCATCAGGCCTTCGCAGAAGTTTCTGACCTTTACCTGACCATCCTAGGTCACAGCCATGATCACCCAAAACTGTGGAAACAGAACTTTCTTGTTTCCCACATGTGATAAAGGGAATCTGATAGTATTCATTCTTTGCCTATTTTCTCAAATAGTTAATATAGTATTATAATTAATTGCTTTTTAAAATATTTCATAGAATTAATTGTGAATCCATCTGACCCTAGTGATTTTTTCTTAAGGAGCTCCTTGAGGACTTGTTCAATTTCTTTTCTGAGACAGCATTATTTAAGTATTTCATTTCCATTTTTTTGTTCATGTGGACACTTTATATTATAAATATTCATCCATTTCACTAAGATTGAATGATTTAATTGTGTTTCATTGGGGAGAACAGCTCCTAATAATTGCTTTAATTTCCAATTCATTGGTGGTAAATTCATCCTTTAAATTTTTGATACTGACAATTTGTCTGTCTTCTTTCTTTTTAAATCAATTTAAGCAATGGTTTGTCTATTCCTTCCAGAAATTCAACTCCTACTTTTAGATATCTATTCAATGGTTTTCTTACTTTCAATTATATTAATCTCTCCTTTGATTTTCAGGGTCTCCAATTTGGTGTTTAATATGGGATTTTTAATATCTTCTTTATCTAGTTTTTTTCCCACATTAATGCCCAATTAATTGTTTCCAACTTTTTTTCCTATTTGGCCACTTTGGCTGCTTAAGGTAGTCTCTTCAGTGTTTTGTGTTTGTTTCTCTTTTACCATTTGACTCATTATATTTTAAGGTGTTCTTTCTTTGGTATTTTTGTGCTGCTTTTATCAAGTTGCTGATTCTAGATTCATAATGTTCTTGCATTGTTCTCATTTTTTCCCCAATTTTTTCCTATTCTTCTCTCATTTGATTTTAAAAATTCATTTATTTTTCTTCTTTCCAGAGTTCTTCTTGGGTATGTAGCCAATTTGCATACACATATGTATACATACATATACATATATACACATATATAAATGTAAAAGATAGTCCTTTGTCTTCAGGAAGTCATTCTATAATAGGGAAGACAATGTACAAGCAAGTATGGACAAACAAACCATGTAGAAGATAATTGGAGATAATCAGAAGGAAACCATTAGAAATAATGGAGGGTAGGAAAAGTTTCTTGTAAAAGTTTAGATTTTACCTGAAACTTGAAGGAAATCAGGGAAATTAGGTTGTGGAGAAGAGAGGAAAAAACCTTCCTGGGGTTGGGAACAACTGTAAAAATGTTTTGAGACAGGAAAAAGTATGTTTTGTTCAAGGAATAGAGAAGAGGCCAGTGTCACTGGATTATAAAGTATGATGAGACTGGAATGTGTGAGATGTAAAAAAACTAAAAATTTGTGAGACAGGTAATAAAAGGATAGAGAATTGTATATTTAATCTTGGAAATTAAGAGAGCTTCTGGTATCTGTGGGTATGTGAGTGTGTGTATGTGTGTGTGTGTGTGTGTGTGTCAGAGAGAGAGAGAGAGAGAGAGAGAGAGAGAGAGAGAGAGAGAGAGAGAGAGAGAGAGAGAGAGAGAGAGAGAGAGAGAGAGAGTCAAACCCATTTGGATTTAGAAGATATTTTTTTTTACAGAGAAATGGAGGATAGGCCAACATGGGGAGGCATTGTAGCCAGGAAACCAACCAGCAGTTTATTGCAATAGTTCAGGCATAAGGTAATGAGGACCAGCATCAGGGTGATGCCAATATTACAGCAGAGGAGGAAGTGTATTTTGAGAAAGGCCTTGTTAATAAATTGGAAATTGGTAGTGAGAGAGTGAGCATCAAAGGATGATGCCTAGATTGGGAGCCTGAGTACCTGGGGGGATGGTGGTATGACCAATAATAGTAGGCAAATTAGTAAGAGGTGATTTTTTGTGGTTGGGGTGAATAATGAGGTCTGTTTGGGGTAAGTTGAGTTTAAGATGCCTATGGAATATCAAATTCAATAGATAATTACAAACTGAACATCATGAGACATATTAGGACTGGGTAAGGAGATGAGAAAACAAAGGTATAAAGATGAGCTAAACCAGTAAAAGTATGAAAAGGTGGTATGTGCTCAATGATGATAGTTTTGAAAAATGATAAGATTTTGGTTCTGAAGATGAAAATAGAGGAGAGTACCATGTGATCCTACATTTTATTACTGAAAAAAGCATAATTGAGAAGGTATCTATATTTCAAAGGTATCTAAAGACTCATATACCTATTTGTCTACTTCTATGCAATTATTATGAGAATAATCTGAGTCTTTATCCAGCACATTGGATAAAGGTGTGAAAAGAAAACAAAGAGATTTTGCAAATTATCTTCCATAAGAGGCCATATTTTAATCAAATGATTAAAAATATAAGAAAATAGAACACTTCACTCTATTATTTTTAATTATGAAAAAGTTTAAATTTGGTACAGAGAAAATGCTGGTTTAATCTTAAACATTAAAGCATTTCACAATAATATATTAAAATCATGAAAAATTTCTTAAAAGATGTAACAATAGACATAGCTCTTTTCAAACATGATCATTCTTATCAAATGATCTCAAACATCAAGATTATGTAGTTTTTGGGTATGTCTTAGTAGGAGTTCTCCTGATATGGATGAAATTAGATGTCTTCTTTGAGGTCCCCTCCACCTCCCAATTCTGATAGTCTTTGAAATCTTTAAAATGTTTTAGGAAACTATAATACATTCCTTAAATTCATCTTAATTACATTTTGACTTCTTATAGATAAATAAATAACGGTTTTGATAGTATGATCTTGGACTAGACGATGATATCTTTTTTTATAAATCTCTCTCAGTGAAGAAACTATCTCTACTGTTACAGACCAGGAAGTAATTCACAACTTTTAGTCTTAGAAATGTATCTAAAGCACTGAGGCTTTGAAGCCAGATTTTCCTGAATCCAAGTTAGACTTCATAGTCACAGTTCATGATGTCTCTCTCATAATATTATTAATTTGCTTTATTTTAATAAAATATTAGTCAATTCAATTTTTTTTTCCAGTAAAGTAGTTAACTTAGGTTAATTGCTATATCCACAACAAAATTCAAAATTCCACCAAATTAGTAATTTGTTAATAAGTTAAATATTTCCTTCTTGTGGCAAAAAATTGCATACTGCACATTGAAAATGCATGTTACTACATAGAAAGGATACATGTGATAAAAATTATTTTGAAGAAATATTGTATCACAATATTTAAAAAAATTTTCAACTTCTTGAATAAGTACAATGAAATAGAAAAATTGAGCATTTAAAAACATCCTCTTCATAAGTATTTTAAAGGACTGGATAATTGCTCATTGTACAAGTATATAAAGCATGCATGAAATTTCAAAACTATATGTGTGATTAATAAATTATACTATTGATTAAAAGACATAACTAAATATTATAGTACTTTGTGGTTTACAAGTATGATATTTAGGAGATATTTTTGGTTATTTGATAAAATATACCAATAAACATTGAAATATGAATTAATTTCAACAATTTCAGATGTTGATAAAATCAACCAACAAATATTTATTAAGTTTTTTTTTGCCATGTGCTTAACTTTTTCCTAGACATAAATGTATGAAGATTTTTCATAAACATGATTTTCCTAGCTATGTAGGTAATATTCATATTATCTATAAGGGGAAGAGGGCTGAATGTAGCCTGTAATGATCGGGAAGGCTTCATTAAAGGTGTGGGATTTAAAACAGGCATTACAAGATAGGAAGATTGGACAGATTAAAAAAAATGCTGTATTGAGTTATTTATGCTCTCCAGAGACACTATCAGATATTAACATCATAGACTTCATTATAATGCAGTTCTTGTCTAGAGGATAAAAATAACACATAGTGAGAAATTTTTATATATCAGTATGGAGAATTTTATTTTTCCAGCAATGTAAAAGAATCTGTTGAATTGCAAAGCCCTTTATAATGGAGTTTTATAGTATTTTAAGAATTGAGACTATTTCTCCAGGAATTGATCTGTCTTGCACTGAGCTGAATCTCTGACAATATCACCTTCATGTAATAGGAATTGAGTATTGGAGATTACATTGTTTTCACAGAGATAAAATAAAACATTTAAAAAGTGCTTTTCAAACATCAAAGTACTATGTAAATGCTATTGTTAATATGTAGTGGTTGTTAGAACAACCACCAGTTAGATTGTGATCCAAGGACTAGAAATTCTACTAAGGAAATCAACACAGGAGACATAGGAAGCTCTCAAGAATGAAATTTTGTATGTACGAAAAGAAACAACTGAAAGACAAGGAAACATTAAAAAAATGAAGATTCATGTAACTGAACAAGGAACTCATCAACAATCTTGCATGTATTGAAACATAAACAGAAGCAGGGAACAAAGGCTAGTAACAAGATGAATAAGAAAATTTATTCTTTAATATCAAACATGTTACAGAACAAAGTTGGCAAGGATTTCTGAGAGGAAGAAAGATGGAACTTTAAGGCAACTTTTTGGGGATGAAGCAAGATTGAGGAAAAGATTTGAATCCTGTTGGAGATGGAAGGAACTCATAACAGATGGCTGAAAGATTGTACAGTTGACAGTTCTCATATTGCTATTGCTTTCTCTACTGTGAAAAATAATTTTTGACTTGTAAAAGAAAGAAAAAAATGTCTAATATGAATTTGATACCTTATATAAAGGAGATGATAAGAAAGCACATAATTGAGCTTGGTGAGTTTTTCACCAGACTCATATTAATTAAATGTACCCCAGGATAAAGAAACAACAAGCTGACAGGATTGTACGTCACTGTCAGTGGTATTTGAAAGACTGTGGAGAATGGGAGAAGTACTGTAGAACTGGAGGATGGTAAGGTTTTTCCTGACTTTTAAAGATATAGCTTTATAATAAAAGACGGCTTCGTTATTGTTCCCAACACAGTGATCCAAGACAACACTGAAGGACTTAAGAAGAAAAATGCTATCCATCCCCGGACAAAGAACTGATGGTGTCTGAATCCAGATTGAAGCATCTTTTTTTAAAAGTTTATTTTTCTTGAGGGTTTTCTTTGTTTATGATTTCTTTCACAACGTGGCTATTATGGATATGTTTTACATGACCACACATGTATAATCTATATCAAAAATGCTTGCCTTCTCAATGACAGGTGGGTGGAAAGGGAGAAAGGGAGGAAATTTAGAACTCAAAGCTTTAAAAATGAATATTAAAATTGTTTTTACATGTAACTGGGGAAAATGCAATACTATTTTAATAATAATTGTAATAATAACTGTACTCTCTGAAATGCTTTTTCTATTGCTAACAAATTGTTTTTGATATTAGAACTATCCTCTCTCCATGGAAATTACCTTCTTTTATATTTTATATGTAATTTTCTCTATAAATGGTGTTTTCTTCCAATAAAACATAAGCACTTTGAGGGAAAAACTGTCTTGTTTTTGATTTTGTGCCTAACACATTGCCTTACACACAAAATAAATATTTATTTAATATAATTAATTTGGAAAAAGTATTAAATGTATTATACATAATGTTTTCCAAGTTCCCATATTACAGTATCATAGATTTTGCAAGTTGGAATGAACCTCATCAGACATCTAGTCTAATGCATGAGAAAACAAAGGTCCTAGAAATTAAATGACATGACCAAAGCCACATGTCTATTAAGTATCAGAGGTAAGGAGTCAAACTTAAGACTTTCTAAATTTCATGTCTAACTCTTCCCATTATATCATGCCAGAGCAAAATGTGGTACCCATAAATTCATGGCTCTTGACATCATACCAGAGCTATCTCCTCATTCTAGTCTCAGATTTGATAGTAACTAGTCTTTTCTTTTTTGTAAAAAAAAAAATCATTGAAGATCTCGCCTTCTTCTGTTGAATGAGCAAACTGAAATAGCCATTCTTAGAATTATAGAATCCTAGGCAGGGGAGTGATATAGCAAGATGATACAAACTCTTGAGAACTGATTTGTAAATTTTCAAAGTGAGCATTTGCAACTCGTAGATCAGCAAATACCACAAGTCTTAACTTTATCTATTCCTTTTGCTTGTGTGGACTTAGAAGGTGATGGGAAATTTTAACAATTTTTGATTCTTTGATTAAAATTAAAAATGGTGTGTGTATGCATACACACATACAGATATACATATTTGATATATGTGTGTACATTGTGTATATGTATATATACATACACATACACACATGTATATATATATATATATATACACACACACACACACAGAGACATATGTGTGTTCGTATATTTGTAGATCTGTATGCTATTCATCCTAGGTCTAGAGTTGGCCAGAATCTATGTAGTCCAAAATTCTCATTTTTTGCAGATTAGGAAACTTAATTCTGAGGATATTAAATAAATTCTGCTAAAGAGACTACAAGCATAAGAGGTGAAATTTGAATACATATTTAAGGCTTTGTCCATCACTCTAGCCTATGCCATTTTGATTAGATCTACATATTTGGCCATATTACCTAAGTCTTTTCATCCTCTCAAGTTTCCCTGTCTGGGGAAGAAAATCTCTAAAGATATTTCTCTTCCAGATGAAAAATCTAAAACAATTTAAAATAATATAATCCCCCTCTTTGTCATTACATTTTAGAACAGAAGTGGGATTTTATGGGTCTTTTAGTTCAACTCCAGTTTACTTATTAAAAAATGAGGCTGAGGAAAGTGAAATGACCAGCCCAAGGTACCCATTAGTGGAAGTGCTAACACTAGAACTAGAGGCTTTCTGCCTCCTTGTCTGGGACTCATTACTTGAAAACACATTGATTAGTTTCTGTCAGTGTCTGATCACTTTGATCAATACAAGAGACATAGGTAGAAGGGCACTCCTATCCCCAAATTTATGAATAGGAGTAAGTAGGTCCAAAAGAATCCTGGACTATTTTTTCCTTTTATAATTTCAAGGGTGACATCACAGAGTAGATGATTTTAAAAGAAGTTATCCTCAGAGTCAAGAAGATCTGTCAAGTTCTATCCGAAAAGCTGTTAAACTCTGGACAAGTCATTTCACCTCATGCAACTTTCTAAAATTCTAAATTGCTTAATAGTTTCTATATAAATTGATAGAGTCGCCTCAACAGGATATCCCTAAATCAATAAACTCTGAAATCTAGACAAATAAAACCTTAAATTACTCAAAACCCAAGGTAACAAAATTGTTCTGAAAATTTTGGAGACCATTTAGAAAGATCTCTGTGTTCCTATTGACTATATGTTACATATTTATTTTTCAAACAGAAAACATTTCCCTCAGTGTTTGCCAATTATAATTAATTAGCCTATTAATGAATGCAAAATAGATATTTTCCTGATAAGGGCTTGTCATAATTTTATAGGAAATTTTTTAAAAATCAAGTACATCTGTGAGAAGATAGGATGTCTGTTACAGTTATTGGTTTCACAATTCTTGTGATAATACTTTCCTAATTCTCCTACCAGTGGGAAAAGTCATGTGGGTGAGCTGGAGCCACAGACTTTTGGTAACTCTTATAATAACAAGCCATATTTTACTGCGCAGTGGAATCATGATCATCTGTCCTGTCTTCTAAATTTTCAGAAGTCCCTTTGGTAGCAAATTTTTAGTACTTCACACATTCACTTCTGTACCTTAAGGGAATTTTGGTTCACACACACACACACACACATAGGAGATTATTGAATATTAACAATGAATATTAAAATGTTCATAATGAATGCAATTTAGTAATTTTTATTTTTAAATTTTATTTGGGAAAATAAGAATATGTTAAAAGAGATTAATTACATCAGTCTCTTTCCAAAGAAATGAAGGTTTCTCTTAACACACTTTTGAAACTGTGATTGCACATTTTTAATTAGTCACATTAAAAAGATGGCAGATTGCCTTTGAGCCTTCAAAATACTCAAAAGTCAACTCAGAAAACCAATGAAAAATAACATACTGGATCACTGGGCAGTGCTAGCTAACACAATGTCTCCTTGCACATAGTAGGTGATCAGATAAATGATGATATTCATTACTGGACTCTTATTTTCAGGCAGATTTCTCTATTTGATGAAATACTGTAATTTCAAAGTAATTACTGCAGTGATAATGATAAGAAATATGTCCAAAATGACTTATTTAAAACTTGCTTTGAGCTTCTAATTACAGAAAGTCATTTGATGACATTGGATCTAAATATTTATTGATTCTTTTTTTCTTCATTAAGGTTGTCTTTAGAGCAGTACAGTATTTCTGAGATCTCTGTTAATGACATGTGACCATCTCCTATTATTGCTAGACTTGTATCATATCAAACTTAAGGAATTTGGAAATGGAAGCCTTTTGTTCTTCATAATTAAAATCTTAAGCAGTGTAAAATTTGGCTAGCTTGTTACGAATCTCTAAATTAAACCAATTCAATTAGAAGTAGGATTTTCCAGAGAAAGTGAAGAATATTAATTTTTAGATATTCAGACTTTTCAGCTATTGAAATAATATTGCATATTTAAATGTTTTAAACTTCATCATGGGTAGAAATAGCCATATGACCTGTTTCAGACTGATTCCATATGTTATATATCACATCATAATCAACAACAACAACATTTCTTCCCATTCTGTTTCTAAATGTGTATTTAGTTTTCTTATAGAATCTATTCAAAGAACTGAATTTTCTCATCATACAGCTTTGTATGAAACTACAGCTTATAATATTTTCTTTTGGTCAAAAATGCATGAACAAATATGCTTTAATCAGAGACTTATATGAAGTGATAGCTTTTAAGCCAAAAAAATATCTAGATTACACCTGTTAATTTGCTGTATTTACAATCAGATAGAGCATGGGATAATTGACTTTTTCCTGACACTTTATCCTTTGCAGTTGCCTCATTCAATCGGTCACTAATTTATATAACTTCCTGCAGTCTCAGCCTTACCCTTAAATTCTGAAAATGATTCTCTGTATTCCAGAGAAGGAAAATATAAAGATTCACTGAGGAGACCAGCTTTGATTCTCATCATTGCTCACTGATTAATAAATCAATATGCATTTATTATGCACTATTTATCAGGCACTGGGCCAAAGTACAAAGAAAGGTAAAAGCAGTTCTTACCTTCAAGGAGTTTGAACTCCAATAATGAAGATAACATATGAATTATTTGGTTCATTTAAAATATATATAAAACAGAAAAAAAACAGCCATAGCAAGGAATTCACTAACAAATTGGGGGAATTATTTTAAAAATGGTAAAATAGGGGAGTTTGAGGTGAGTTTTGAAAGAATCCAATCCAGGCTTGGAAAATGGTCAGTTCAAAGGTTTGAAGATGGAGAGATGGAGTGTCCTATCTGAGGAATAGCACTTAGGCCAGTAAGGCTAAATCATAGTTTGTAGGGAAAATAAATGTTCAAGAACTATGAAGAAGTAGTAAGGTATTAGATAATGAAGAATTATAAATGCATAGCAAAATTTCTATTTGATCCTTGAAGTGATAGGAAGTCACTGATGTGGAAACTGGAGTACTGCTTTGTCTTTGGTGACCAGCACTTTATGACTGACCAACATTTGGTCTTTTTACCATCCGGTAATCATATCATTGGATTCCTGTTGTATTTCCTTGTGGCTAAGTTCCTGCCTTGATCTAAAATTAGGTCCTAGGAATCATGGAGTGAAAACCTATTTGGAGCAATAGCCTTAAGGAGTGGGTCTCACATACCTTTTCTCAAATTTCCTTTATGCTAGCTGTTGCCTATCTAAACATCTGTTGACTCCAGAAGGATTACCCTGATAACATGCTTTTCCTCCTTGTAAGAATGCAACCTCCAACTGTCTCCTATTTACTTATCCTCTCACTCATACTCTTCCTCACACACATACCTCCTACAATGATTAAGTGTATGATTGTGCATCGCTTTATTCTTCTCTCCTATCATTGACCTAGCCTACTCTCCTCCAAGGACCTGTTATTAAGAATTTTCTGAGTCATTCATTTCCCTATCCCAATGGCTATGGCTAGATTCTGGGCTCAGAGTAAATGTTCAGTCTTGTCCAAATCTAATACTGACAGAATACCAAACTTTTTCTTTAACGTTTTCTAGAATAGCTGTAGAAGTAAATTGAATGAAAGAAATACAATATAAATAAACGTATAGATTTAAGTTAATAATTTCCATTTATTTCAATTTTCTAATTGGGAAATTAGGAAAAATAATAACCAGCAAATATCTCACAAAGTTATTGTGAAGAGAAAATTAGAGAATATCTGTAAAGCAAATTACAAATGTTAAATCACTACAGAGACTGAGTATTTAATATTATATAGAGAATAAGTTTTGTGCTGTATTAAAAATTCAGCAATTTTGTTGTTGAAAAATGTAGAGAACAGTTTGTGAGTCCTTTCATTTCTTCTCTCGGTCCAATTCCTGTGACATGGATAAAAACAAAAAAAAGCACTCAACGGCTATTGTCCCCAGAGATGAAGAACTACTGTCTTCTGATGCTGTCTCCTCTACTTGAAGAGAAAAGCAATACAGAACAAGGATGCAATATCTTCTGTACCATTGCCCACCAGGAAAGGAAGAGAAAGCAACTTCAGCTCTTCAGTTTCAGAAGATCAAGAATAATTTTTTTTCTCCCTAGTACTCACTAGGGAAATAAAAAGCAAGATGCTAAGAGCAAAATTTCTTGAAAACCAGTGCCCTCATCTAATTCTTGGGGTCTGATCGGGTGATGTGCTTCTAATTATATTCTCACTTAATAGGAGTGAATGTGCTAATCTCCACCCTCTGGAGAATGAGATGTAAAGTAGGTTTCTTTGCATTTCAAACTTCATAAAATCTGAAAGTTAATGGAGGTGCCCTTTCGTACAGTCTAACATGCTCATCGGTAGAAAAGGAGATAATGTTTGTTCACTTCATTGTTTTTCAAGGAAGGAAAAAAATAGGATCATAAACATATATTTAATGATAGAATAGACAGTCTAATCCAACCTTCCTTATTTTACAGATGCTATCAGTTGATGATCATCATATTGCCAAAGAAAAATAAGTGAGAAGGCTCTTAATGAACATTGTTGCAGAACCAGGAAATGGCTTAACCAATAACAAAGTTAGTCTTGATTGCATTTTGCTTGGCACTGCCTTTTAAAGGAACTTTGCTCACTTGTACTTCACATGGCTTACATATCACACCACCATTTTTTCTATCTCCCTGGTATATCTGTGCACCAATGAAGAGTAAAATTGCTAATTGTGGCAAAATTTTAAACCAACATCTCTCTTCTTCATGTCAACTCTCTCTTTGTGTTTATTTTTATTTTATTTGGTGCAATATTATGTGAAATTCACATTTTATTAAATGGGTTGTAATTATTGATCTATGATATCAATAACTCTAATGCACTAGAACTAGTATAATATTCTAAAATGATAATATTGTAGACACTAATAATATTTAATATAAATTTTAGACTTTAATAAGGGTCAAAAGTTTGAATTAAGAAGACCTGGACCTAGTAGTCTCCTTTGTTTAGAGGACACCATTTGTCAAGCAAATGGGACTTCCTTATCAGACCCTTCTTCTAGCATCCTAGTGATAAGAGAAAAACACAGACACCTTGGGCTGTGAATAAACCACTTCAATGGCCTGTTTGGGACAGGATGTCTGGGTGATGGGACTTTGTTTTAAATCACAAAGACATGCTATGGAAGGAAGATGCCCATAGCCCGAGATCATTAAATGCAATTAACCACCACTTCGTTTACAATGTGTTTATCTAAGAGAACTCCTTTCTCACAGCAAAATGTATATAAGCAAGAAGATTTCTGTACTGGGTAGCCAGAACATTTTTCTGGCTCCATAATGCATTATGCTATTGTTTTCTTTAATAGTGAATTGTTTAATTAAATTATAAAATGTATGCATTTAGCCTGTTGCCTTTTCTTTAACCAAGTTTTCAGGTCAACAACACTAAAAATAGAAATCATATCAATATTGCAGATAGAATAAGGTTCCTTGTATTCTTCTTCATTAAAATCCCATTAATAGAAAGAAGTAATTCTTTTTTAGCTGTCTATTTTTAAAATTTATTCAGAAGCAAAAAAAAAATAGAGAAACCATAGCCATGTGGAAAATTGACCATGTGTCTTTGCGCTGGCCTTAATTTAATTTTATAGTTGTTTAAGTCACATATACACAGGCACACATACACACACACATGTGCATATATACATATATATGCTACTGTAATGGCAAGTGAAATAGGATCTTTTGTTGTCTTTGTTTTAGTATAATCAAGAAGTATAATGCCTCTATTTCAATATGATTAAGAAGCTCATTCCCACCCATTGTCTGGCCTGGGAAGATTTGTAGGAAAGTCCATGCCTTTTGTTATTGAGGCACTGGATCTCAAGGGATGTAATGCCCTCTGGCTCTAAAACGGGTATAAAGACTCTGAGGATGAGGTTTTATTTTGGGGCTCACTGACTGGAAGTGTTTGTTTGGCCAGATGAGCATTCTGGGAAGCCACTAAAGGAGCCCCCTACTCCAGCTATGAGCACCCAGATGTCAGTGCTTCCCTCTGTGGTAACTATGGTCAGACAGTTGGACAGTTTCTCTGTATTTACTTTTAAGTTCAGGGTGCTGAGGCCCCAGTGCATGTGCATGTGTGTGTGTGTGTGTGTGTGTGTGTGTGTGTGTGTGTATGTGTGTTTGTCCTCCATTGCCAAAGAAGACCATGCCATCAGAGAAATAATGACATGACTTGCATTTGACTTTGTTTTGAGTGAGGGTTGGCTGTGCAGGTCACCAGTCTCACTTCACCTCCAGAGCCATCTGAATCCAGTGACCAGATATTCATCAGGATGTCTGCACTGGAGATTCATATTTTATTGATAATTAACAATTATGTTTAGAAATATTATGTTAACATTTTAAATTTAGCAGAGAGAATTCCTGTTTTATTTTCTACAATATCTTCATCTTATAATACTATCTAAGGCATATGATGTTAGATCTATAAAGATATATAACATAAATTTAAGGGAATACAAAGTATGTTCATGAACTTTTTAACAGAAAATGAAACTTTGAGTTCTGAGTTTGGTACTGTCCAGAGTTCTTTCACAATTTCTTCAAAGAACATGAATAGCCTAATATTAGTGTTGCTGTCGATCATAGCCTAATAGTAGCTTACATTTCAGAAGTCTTGTAAGGTTTACAGATAACTTTACTTAACACAACCACACTATTAAATATGCAAAATATATCACCATTTTAGCACTCAGGAGACAGAACCAGAGGTGAGTAAAACTTGTCTAGGATCACATATATAGTGGCAAAGATGAGATTTGAACCTAATCCCCCTCTGACTTCAAGTCTAGTACTCTTCCACTACAGAAAGTTTCATCTTTTAAAAAGCTATTCTGTGATGTAGTTATGTCTGGTGAATCTGCTATGTATTAGCAGAAGTAAAGGTAGTAAAAGAATTAGCATTAGTTATGTAATAAAAATACAACAACTACTGTGTGATATCTTTGAATGGAAAAAAAAAATCTGTTTCACATTTCCCAATACTCCACAGGGTAGTTGTAATGGACAGAGTTAGCAATGAAGTCAGGGAAACCTGAGCTCAAGTCCTCTCTCCCACAGGCTGCATGATCTTTGGCAAGACAATTCCCAGGCAACTCTGTGAGATCATAAGACAAAGATTAGGTGATGCCCTGCATTTCTAGAAGTGAATTCCGTATACCAAAGGAAATCACAAGGCTGATTCCTTCCTCTTTTCCTAACCCTTGCAGTGGTTGATACAGTGGCCAGCTGCTATTCATAGATGCCATTGTGACTGTTTGATTACTTTTTAAAAGTTATAAAGGTGCATGTTAAAACAAAGAAGTGATGCCCACAGATGTTAACATGCACTCAGCAACTGAGATCTGAATTACTGAAACACTCTATTCTTATAAATTTTGAATTTCTCTCCTAATGTAAAAGATGAAGCAATTGAATTTTTTCATTAGTGCAATTTGGAAACAATTGGAAGAATTGAGTAACAATTAATGTAAATTTGACACTTCACTTACACTTAGTGTCATTCAAAAGTGGATGCTGAAATTCTGGGAGCTGAAACAGGGTAGTAACAAAAGACAGTTTCTTGAGAATGGCAAAATGACATGATCTTGAAATGACTAAATTAAAATAGCACCAACTTCAATTATCCAAGCTTCTAATTTAACTAGAGCATACGTGCATACATGTAAGATATATGAGTTCGTTAGATATACTTGAACAGAAGTGTAGTCAAAATGTATAGCTGTGGGTCTCTACAGGCATGCATAAGTATTTCTGGGATTAGCCCAAACCTCTGAAGCATAACTATGATTTTCACAGTAAGTGAAATAAAAAAAAAAGGCTATGGTTGGGGAAATCTGAGAAATTATACAGATTTTATACACACACACATCCACCCACATATACGTCTGTATATATATGTATATACATACATGCACACATATATGTGTGCATATGCACACACATACACACATATACATACATGTGAATTGTCTGTATTTCTGGTGCTCCCACATTGACTCAGTATATGTGGCCTTGAGAAGTAAAAGCCAGGTTCACCTGGTTCTTTCACATTTAGGTCTCTGTCAGTTGAGGAGTGGATTTTGTGAGATACATACATTCAGTTGCTCTCTTCATATTTTTAATTCTCTGAATTTCAGGGATGTGTAGTATTAAAAGAAAAAGTGTGACAATTGTAGGTCTTAAAAATATAAAAAGTCTGTTACTTTTTGAGAGATTCCAGTAACTATTGGAGTGGGAAGAATTTCAAATATCATATAACTCCCCAGTAACTAGAATCAGGCAGACTAAAGCACAAAGGAAACTGGTAAAGTATCTCCAAAATTGACAACTATGACTGCAAAAGAGATCAATTAATCCTGAGGAGAAAAGGGAACAAATTCAGAACCACTTGACAGCTGGAGGTATGTTACTGATTTCTCTTGATGCCTTCAAGAATCAGACTAGAATTATGCAAAGGTGACTAATTTAAAAAAAAATAGGTTATAATCATTTTGATGCAGAAAAAAATGACTGACCTAGGCAAGACAATTTAAAGACTGGAGCTATTAATACTGGAAAAAGGTAACCTTTACTTTTAAAACTCACTTTTTTCTTTCAAGGATATGCCAAAATCATTGTGAAGCAGAAGAGACAAGTGAGAGTCTTCAGCAGACTATAAAACATGAACCTTTAAATATATTTTGGAGATTTTTCTACTTCTAGTGGGCTAGAAATCTTGTAACCATTAAAAGAATGATGGATTGTGATGAAAGTATTGCTTTTTATAGAATTTTTCTAGGATAACAGAAAATCTGAAATGTAGATGCTATGCTTACTATGCGCTATTATCCATGTCATAAAATTTAGTAAATTTATACTAGAGATAGAGAAGAAATATATACTACCATGGCATGAGAACTACCACTCTGCATATTAGGAAAAGCACGCTAGTTGAAGAATCAAGGAACACCCTAAAGAAGAACTGGGCCTTTCATGTGCAAGTCAATTCAAAGCAGCAACACCACCACTTCAATTATCATTTCTCAGACCCCTATGGATACAGACAAGGACCCTGAGGTCAAAGGCTCTGGTAATTGCCATGCTGTCTAGATGGCCAACACGGAACCTGCAGCAATCACTGAAGGAAAAAAATTACTGAAACTAAAACAGAAACTGCTGGCAGGTAAACTGAGAGCCCTTGGAGTAATAAAACAGTGTTGTAATATTCCAGGCCTCAGGTGATAAGGTGATGAGGTCTTGGATAAAATCGGTAGCAGTGTCAAGGTAGATAAAGAGGCATTTATCTAGATATTATGAAGATAGATAGTAATGAATCTTATTTAATTTTATTTCCACAGATAAAAGTCATATCAGTTTCTAATGTTGAACCAGTTATTATTTTCTACATCTTTAATACCTGTGACTATCCATGCTATCCATGGTAGCTTTGTGTGTGTGTGTGTGTGTGTTTGTGGAATAAATATTGAATTAAATTGAATTATAACACCTACAACCTGTTTATTGCAGTAAAAAAAGGTACAGAAATAGAATAGAATCTTCTAATTATGGCATTATTTTCAGGTAATATTTTATTCATAACAATAACTAATTATTGGTACTTCTGAAAAAAGTTGTATTGATTTGAATTTTGTGGGCTTTCAGTGTGAGTATTGTAGAGAAATATGCAGGGAAAATATAATTAATTGGTAGGTAGATAGAATATATATAAAATAAAATATATAATTTTTATCATTGTGAATCAAAGTTCTTTTTTCTTTTATTATGTCTTTCCATGTAGATATATTCAGATAAGCTTCTCCTTAATAAGATACAAATTTTGCATCAAAAAACTTTCATGTCTGAGGAAGCACCTAGTCAAGGAAAAAAACATACACACACACACACACACACACACAGAGCAATAACAACAAGGAGGCATTTAGAAAATGCCAGGATTGCTTGGAGAGTTTTATGTTCATGAAATTATTTTGGAAATGTCAATGAGTGTTTAGTATAACATGCCAGAGATGCTGTTTTCAATTCTAAGCTAACTTGGGAGAAATTGGGTGAGAAGCTCAACTGTAGTCACTTGATTATTGTCTCCTACACAACATCAATAATTCTGATATTTTCAATAACCAGCTGTTCATATGAAATTGGGAATGGCATCAGAAAGTTTTGAAAAAGAGAAAGTATATACAATATGTAATATTTAGTGAATGATATAAAATTGAATTAAAAAGTGAGAGAATAGAAATAATGATATTTTACTTTGAAATTCTTAAATGGGATAAATAATTGACAAAGTGAAATTGAAGTTTTGCCAAGTCTTTATTCGAGTAAGAGACTTTAAATTATGAAGCTATTATATCCTATATTTTCCAATTGAAAACAATTTTATCTCAGATAAATAATTTGTGTAATATAGCATGAAATATTTTTCATAAATGGCATATAAATGTCAATTCAAATTCTAGTTTTAGTCTTAGGAAGTAACTTAGACAATATATGGATATTACTGACTGAGTTTTTGTAAACAGCTTGAGATTTAAATACCTGCTCTTTAATTGTCCTAACTTTTGTCAAAGACAAAAGAATACTGAGAATAAGAGTTTCTTAATGAATGTTCTAGAATACTGCAGTCAACCTTTCAAAGCTCCATGCATTCCCACTTCTAGACACTCTGAAAAGAAATTCCTGATTTGTTTGTTTAAAAGATTCCTCTCCTCGACCAAAAGTCACATAAAATTCACAAATATTTGTTCAATATTTATCATATTCAGACAACCCAAATTTTATCCTATCTAAATAAAGAAGTTTCAAGCAATAAGGAACAAATAAATTTTTAATAACTTCTAATTATTAGAAAGAGGAAGAAGTCAGGGAGGCTAGGGATTTTTTTTTTTTAATGAATAGTATTGTTGGACAAAATTACCTATTACTTCTATTGCTTGTTTCTAGTTCTGTCCTTTAGAGAAACGCAAAATAAGCCTATTGAGGCTGCAAAATGATAGCTACTAAATATTTGAAGACAGCTGTTATATTTCCTCCTATATGTCTCTCCTTCAAGCTGAACATATATAGTCCCTTGGAATTTCATGATATGAAATGATTGCTAAGCCTCTTGACCTTCCAATTTTCTTCTTTCTGGCTTTACTCTCCTCTCCATTCAACATATTCTTAAATTCTTGGTGTGGAAATTCCCTCCACTAATGCATCTTTTTTGTTTGTTTCAAATATATTTAGTTATTTTTAGTTTTCAACAGACACTTCCACAAGATGTTGGGTTCCAAATTCCCCCCCCATCTTTCTCCTCTGCCCACCTCAAGACAACATGCATTCTGACTACCACTTCTCGCAATCTGTCCTCTCTTCTATCACACACTTCCCTTCTCTTATCCCCATCTCATCTATTTTCTTGTAGAGCAAGATAGATTTCTGTACTCCATTGCTGTACATCATATTTCCCAGTTGCATGTAAAAACAATTTTTAACATTTGTTTTTAAAACTTTGAGTTCCACCTACTCTCCCTTCTTCTCCCTCCCCAGATACCCATCCCCACTGAGAAGACAAGCAATTAGATATAGGTTATACATGTGTAGCTATGCAAAACACTTCCATAACAGTCATATTGTGAAACAACATTTCCTTCCATCCTATCCTGCCCCTTATTTATTTTATTTCTATTTTTACTCTATCCCTCCTCAAAAGTGTTTACTTCTAATTACCACCTCCTCCCATTTGCCCTCTCTTCTATCATCTTCTTCCCCTGTTTATCCCCTCCCCCCACTTTCCTGAAGTGTTAGATAGATTTTCATACCAATTTGAGTGTGCACGTTACTCCCTCAATTAGTCAAATGCAATGAGAATAAGGGTCACTCTTTCCCTATCACCTCCCCCTTCTTCCCCTCCATTTAAAAAGCTTTTTCTTCCCTCTTTTATGTGAGGTAATTTGACTCATTCTATTTTTCCCTTTCTCATCCCAATATATTTCTCTCTCAACCCTTAATTTTCTTTTTTAAGATATCGTCCCTACCTATTCAACTCACCCTGTGCCCTTTCTCTCTCTTCCTCTCTCTCTCTCTCTCTCTCTCTCTCTCTCTCTCTCTCTCTCTCTCTCTCTCTCTCTCCCTCTCTCTCCCTCTCTCTCTCTACATATATATATATATATATATATATATATATATTTATATATATTTCCTTCCAACTACAAAAATATTGAGAAAAGTCTCAAGAGTTACAAATATGAACTTTCCATGTAGGAATGTAAACAGTTGAACTTTAGTAAGTCCTTCATGATCTCTCTTTCCTGTTTACCTTTTCATGTTCCTCTTCATTCTTGTATTGAAAAGTCACATTTTCTATTCAGCTCTGTTCATTTCAATAAGAATGCTTGAAACTCCTCTATTTCATTGAATGACCATTTTTTTTCTCCTATACTGTTATACTCAGTTTTGCAGGGTAGGCAGTTCTTGGTTTTAATCCTAGCTCCTTTGACCTGTGAACTATCATATTCCAAACCCCGCAGTCCTTTAATGTGGAAGCTGCTAGATTTTTTGTTATCCTGATTGTATTTCCACAATACTTGAATGGTTTCTTTCTGGCTGCTTGCAATATTTTCTCTTTGACATGAGAGCTCTGGAACTTGGCTACAACATTCTCAGGAATTTTATTTTGGATCTCTTTCAGGAGGGGATTGGTGGATTCTTTCAATATCTATTTTATCCTCTGGTTCTACAATATCAGGGTAGTTTTCTTTGATAATTTTTTGAAAGAAGATGCCTAGGCTTTTTTTTGGATCATGATTTTCAGGTAGTTCAATAGATTTTAAATTGTCTCTCCTAGATCTATTTTGAAGGCAGTTGTTTTTGCAATGAGATATTTCACATTATCTCCTATTTTTTCATTCCTTTGGCTTTGTTTTATAATTTCTTGATTTTTCATAAAGTCATTAGCTGCCATCTGCTCCATTCTAATCTTTAAGGAATTATTTTCTTCAGTGAGCTTTTGGACATCCTTTTCCATCTGGTCAATTCTGTTTTTTAGGACATTCTTCTCCTCATCTGCTTTTTGGATCTCTTTTGCTATTTGATTTAGTCTATCTTTTAAAGTATTACTTTCTTCATCATTTTTTGGGTCTTTTTTAACAAACAGTTGGCTCGTTTTTCATGATTTCCTTGCATTACTCTCATTTATCTTCCAAATTTTTGCTCTACTTCTCTTACTTGATTTTCAAAATCCTTCCATGGCCTGAGACCAATTAATATTTATCTTTCAGGCTTTGGATGTAGTGGCTTTGACTTAGTTATCTTCTGTTTGTTTACTTTGGTCTTCCTTGTCATCAAAGTAAGGTTCTATAGTTTGATTCTTTTTCTGGTTTTTGCTCACTTTCCCAGTTATTTACTTGACTTTTGAGCTCTTAGTCAAAGTAGTTCTCTGTTTCCGGTGGGTTTGGGGAGTGTGCTGCCAGTGAATCAATCCACCTATAATCTGTGGGCCTGGAGCTCCAAAAACAGTAAACCCTGCTGCCATTACCCCTGCTCTTGCTACTACTGCTGCTGCAGTCTCATCATCCATATGTTCCTCCTTCTTGAATTCCTCTGCCCCCTCCACCATCCTGGGACTGGGCCACAACCACTCTGCACTCTCACTCAGGTTCCACAGTTTTTTTCCACTGACCTTCCAGTTTTTCTTCAGTGTTGTGGGGTCATGAAATCTGTATACTATCACAGGGACTGAGATTCAGTCTCCCTAAGATCTGCTCAAGTCCGTTCGTGCTGATGTGGTTTCCACTGGACTGCACTCTGTTTCCAGTGTGGCATGATAAACACTTCCCAAGAACTTCCAGGATGTCTTGGACTGGAGATTTGCTTCATTCCATCATTCTGTTCATTCTGCAGCTCCAGAATTTAAGCTATTTTTTATGGGCATTTGGCTGCTTTTCTGTCATCTTGGCTCCATCTCTCCAATATTACATCTTGCTGGGATTAAATGATTTGACCAAGATCATATAGAAAAAGTCAGAGGGAATATTTTAACTCAGATTTTCCTGAACCCAAATTCAGCAAGTCATTGAATCAGAGATCAATATATACCAGAGATCAATATAAAGTTTTTCCTTCTTATACTACCTTTTGTAGCAAGTTTCAATAATTTATTATCTATTGCAGAAATCATGCAATATTTACTTTGAGATGTCAACTAATTTTACAGTCATGAAGAAAGATATGCTTAATTTCCTCCATTGTGTTATAGTTATTGGGATTTAATAAATGAATTATTTACCTATCCATAAATTTTATCAATTTATGGACTTTGACTAAGTCCATTCTTTTTCTGAAGGATTCTAATTTTTCTTAACTTTATCTTCATATAGAAATGTTAAAAATGCTCAGCCATTGGATTATTTTACGTCTCTTGACATTTTTATTAGTTCTATCCAAAGAATCTGAGGTACAGAAAGGAAATGTTCAGAAAGGAAATCAAACAAATAGTGAGTAGATGAGGCAGTACTCAAATTCAGGTCTTCTGACCCCAGGTTTGTTGCTCATTTTAGAACCCCATACTGCTCCCTGATTATATAAGCCATGAGTAAAATTAAACACAATATTCCATCTCCTCCTCATCTTTTTTGCCTAAGGAGGGAATAATGATTCTGATTTTTCAGTACAAACCCTCACATTGTCAATCATTTCTTTGTAATGTGGCAATTTATAAGATTAATGTCTTAAAAAGAAAGAATATAATGGTTCTAGAATGTTTTTCCAACTTGTAACTGCTATCCAAGAGGACTGTGTCCATTAAGTATAATGTACATTTCTTTTCTCCAAATGCAGGGTAAGTGTAGCTCATGCTACTTTTTTCTTCCTTTAAAATTGACTTTTTTTTGGTTATCCTTTCTACACGTAAGACAAAGGCAGCATGGTGTCTTAGAAAGATTACTGGGCATGGAGTCAGAGGATCTCATTTTTTCTTGTCATTTATGAGCTGCATGATTTTGAATGAGTCATTTATCCTTGCTGATCCTCAGTTTCTTCATAGGTCTAGTGTGAATACTAATGCACAGTATACCTCTCAGGACTATTATGTTGAATAAATGACTTAATGGATATAAAAATGCATTTGACAGTTTTAATCAACAAATATTTATTTGGTGTCTATTACATGCAGAATTATAGTGGGGATAAGGTGAGATACAACGTTTAGATAAGACATAGTAACTGTTTTCATGGCTTTTCAAGATCAGTGAAAGGATGTGAGTAGAATATAAATTCCTTGAGAGTAGGAACTTCCATTTTGTCTGGCTTGTAAAACAATGCATAAGATATGGAAGACATTTAAATGTTTATTGATTGATTATGGATGAGTTTATCAATGCATGAGAATGATTAAAATGATTATATATAATTACACATGTTTTATATTATTATACTAATATTAATTTATGGATTATATATAATTTACAGTAATAGTGGGAAAATAATCTGATCTTAATTCTTTTTTGTATAGTGAGGTATCAGAATAAATATTAGTCTTTACCAGTCTATATTTGAAACTGTACTGTACCTGACAGTCTTTTTATTTTTAATTTTTTTAATTTTAATTTTTTTAAATTTTATTTAATTTTTATTATTTTTCTTTTAATGTTCTACTATCACTTCCTTAAAAATTAAGATGTTATCCCCCCCACACCTTCCCCCCACTACCCCTCTCCCTCCGTGCAACAACATACAATTCTGTATAGGTTCTACATATACTTTCCTATTGAGCACATTTTCACTATAGTCATGCTATGTAGTCGCACTAAAATAATGGAAGAAATCATACAAAAAATCAAAACAAAATACACTAAAACCCAGACACACACGAGTGACTTCCATATTTCTTTCTCTGAGTGTGGAAGGAATTTTGCCTTAGAAAACCGACATTGGGATTTTTTCTTTTTTCAGTAAGTTCTTGTGTTATTACAAAGTTCCAAGTCTACCAGAAAAAAACTGTCACACACTGTGGTCGCTGCTGTGCACAAAGTTCTCCTGGTTCTGCTCCTTTTACTCAGCATCAGATCATATAAGTCCTTGCAGGCCTCTCTGAAGTCTTCTTGTTCATCATTTCTTATGGTGCAATTGTACTCCATTACATTCATATACAATAATTTATTAAGCCATTCCCCAATTGATGGGCATCCCCTTGATTTCCAGTTCTTGGCTACCACAAAGAGTGATGCTATAAATATTTTTGTACATGTGGGACCCTTTCCCATTTTTATAATCTCTTAGGGATACAGTCCTAGTAGTGATATTGCTGGGTCAAAAGGTATGCACATTTTTGTAGCCCTTTGGACAAATAGTTACAAACTGTTCTCGAGAATGGTTGGATGATCTCACAGCTCCAGCAATGGATTAGTGTTCCAACTTTCCCACATCCTCTCCAGCATTTATCATTTTCTTGTTCTGTCTTGTTTGCCAGTCTCATAGGTGTGATATGGTACCTCAGAGTGGTTTTGATTTGCATCTCTCTAATCAATGGTGATTTAGAGCACTTTTTCATATTATTATAGATATCTTTAATTTCTTCCACTGAAAATTGCCTGTTCATATACTTTGACCGTTTATCAATTGGGGAATGACATGTATGGTTATATATTTGAGTTAGTTCTCTATATATTCTCGAAATGAGGCCTTTATCCCCGAGCTTAGTCGTAAAAGTTTTTTCCCAATTTACTACATCCCTCTGAATTTTGGATGCATTGAGTTTGGTTGTGCAAAAACTTTTCAGTTTAAAGTAATCAAAATTATCCATCTTGCATTTCATAATGCTTTCTATTGTTTCTTTAGAAAAAAATTCTTGGGGGGGCGGAGTCAAGATGGCGGAGTAGAAAGATGCACGTATGCCAGCCCATAGATTTAATGCAAGAAGAGTTCCCCATAACTTCTGGATCACTGCAGGGTGTACAGAAATATAGCGGAAGAGATTTCCATTCCAGAGAGCCCTGGAGAGCCGTCCCCAGGGTCCGTCCCACCCCAGAAAGCGGTCCCCACCCCAGCACTGCCCTGGCCGCGGCCCCAGAGAAGCTTATCTGAGCAGGCTTCAGGGATGGAAGCTCCGGCGGCCAGGAAGGTCCCTCCGCCCACAGAAGCTACAGGTCAGTGAGAGAGACGGCTAGGTTGGCCGAGAGGGGAGCAGGGTGTCTCCCTGACTCGGGCCCCCTTGGGAGGAAGTGGCGGAGGCAGAGGTGGGGGCAGGAAGTGGCAGAGGCAGAGGCGAGGGTGGCAGCAGAGGCAGCAGCGGTGCAGCAGCGGCCCAGGACTCCCCCAACAGCAGGCAGGATCTTCATTACTGAAAGTCTCTGCAAAAACCACCTGAAGGAGCTGAGCCTGGGAGATGGCCCTGCCCCACCTGCTCCATTACTGAAGGTCTCTGCATAAAGCCCCGGAGGGAACTGAGCCTGGGAGGCGGCCCTGCCCCCACCCCAGCAGCAGAACTAAAGCTCACATTAAAAAGCAGCCACGCCTGCCGTGGAAAGCCCATTTGAATCTCAGACTCCAGGCACTAGCTGGCTGGATCTAGGCAGGGGTGGAGAGGAATCTCAGAAGTCAAGTAACTGGGTGGGAAAATGCCTAGAAAAGGGAAGAAAAATAAGACTACAGAGAGTTTTTTTGAACAGATGCAAATGATCCCGACTTTCGGATCTGATGACGAGGACATATTCTTCCCATCAGGAAAAGACATGGAGGGTGGGGCCTCGGTACCCCAGACATCCCAGGGGGATGTTGGGTAGGCTCAGGACTTGGAAGAGCTCAAAAAGGATTTTGAAAAGCAAGTTAGACAGGTGGAGAAAAAACTGGGAAGAGAAATGAGAGAGATGCAAGAAAAGTATGAAAAAACAGGTCAATACCTTGGAAAAGGAGACCCAAAAAAAATGCTGAAGAAAATAACACCTTGAAAAATAGGCTCACTCAATTGGCAAAAGAGGTTCAAAAAGCCAATGAGGAGAAGAATGCTTTCAAAAGCAGAATTGGCCAAATGGAAAAAGAGGTTCAAAAGCTCACTGAAGAGAATAGTTCTCTCAAAATTAGAATGGAACAGATGGAGTCTAATGACTTTCTGAGAAACCAAGAAATCATAAAACAAAACCAAAAGAATGAAAAAATGGAAGAGAATGTGAAATATCTCATGGGAAAAACAACTGACCTGGAAAATAGATCCAGGAGAGACAATTTAAAAATTATGGGACTACCTGAAAGTCATGATCAAAAAAAGAGCCTAGATATCATCTTCCATGAAATTATCGAGGAAAACTGCCCTGACATTCTACAACCAGAGGGCAAAATAAGTATTGAAAAAATCCATCGATCAATGCCTGAAAGAGATCCAAAAAGAGAAACTCCTAGGAACACTGGGGCCAAATTCCAGAACTCCCAGGTCAAGGAGAAAATCTTACAAGCAGCTAGAAAGAAACAATTCCAGTATTGTGGAAATAAAATCAGGATAACTCAAGATCTAGCAGCTTCTACATTAAGGGATTGAAGGGAGTGGAATAGGATATTCCAGAAGTCAAAGGAACTAGGACTGAAACCAAGAATCACCTACCCAGCAAAACTGAGTATAATACTTCAGGGGAAAATATGGTCTTTCAATGAAACAGAGGACTTTCAAATATTCTTGATGAAAAGATCAGAGCTGAAAAGAAAATTTGACTTTCAAACACAAGCATGAGAAGAAGCATGAAAAAGTAAACAGCATTAGGGACTTACCTAAGTGAACTGTTTACATTCCTACATGGAAATATAATATTTGTAACTCTTAAAACTTTTCAGTATCTGGGTAGTTGGTGGGACCACACACACACATGTACATGCATGCACACACACACACACACATGCACACACATACAGAGACAGAGAGCACAGAGTGAATTGAATAGGATGGGACCATATCTTAAAAGAAATTAAGGTAAATGGTGAGAGAGAAAGGTAGGGGGAGGAAAGAGGGTGAAATGGAATGGGGTAATTGTATTTCATTTAAGAGGCAAGTAGGAGACTTTTTAGCAGAGGGAAAAAGAGGAGAGCTGAGAAAAAAAAACAAGAGGTTTACCCTCATCACATTTGACTAAAGGAAGGAATAAAATGCACACTCATTTTGGTATGAAAACCTATCTTACAATATAGGAAAGTGGGGGGGAAGGAGATAAGCAAGCGGGGCGATGATGGAAGGGAGGGCAAAGGGAGGAAGGAGCAATTTGAAGTCAACACTCGGGGCTGTGGGTTCGGAGCTAGCATACGTGAGTCTTTCTACTCCACCATCTTGGCTCCACCCCCCCTCCAGTGTTTTTAATAGGAATGGGTGTTGTATTTTGCTGAAAGCTTTTTCTGAATCTATTGAGATAGTCATGAGGTTTTTGTTAGTTTTGTTGTTGATATGATAAATAATGCTAATAGCTTTCCTAATATGGAACCAGCCCTGCATTCCTGGTATGAAACCTACCTGATCATAATGTATTATTCTCTTGATACAATGCTCTATTCGTTTTGCTAAAATCTTGTCTATAATTTTCTTTCTCTGTTTTGGCTCTCCCTGGTTTGGGTATCAAAATCATGTTTGTATCATAGAAAAATTTGGGAGGACTCCTTCTTCCCCAGTTTTCAAAAATAGTCTATATAGTATTGGAATTAACTGTTTTTTAAAGGTTTGATAGAATTCACTTGTGAATCCTTCTGGTCCTGGATATTTTTTCCTAGGGAGTTCATTGATGGCTTGTTCAATTTCTTTTTCTGAGATGGCGTTGTTTAAGTATTCGACTTCCTCTTCTGTTAATCTGTGCAATTCGTATTTTTCAAAATATTCATCCATCTCATTTAGATTATTGACTTTGTGGGCATAAAGTTGGGCAAAGTAATTTCTAATTATTGTTTTAATTTTCTCCTCATTAGAGGTGAGTTCACCCCTTTCATTTTTAATATTAGTGATTTGATTTTCTTCTTTCTTTTTTTAATCAAATTGACCAAAGGTTTATCAATTTTGTTAGTTTTTTCATAGAACCAGCTATTGGTTTTATTTATTAATTCAATAAATTTCTTAATTTCTATTTTATTAATCTCTCCTTTGATTTTCAGTATTTTTAATTTGGTATTTTCTTGGGGATTTTCAATTCATTCTTTTTCTAGCTATTTCAGCTTCATGCCCAAGTCATTGATCTCCTTTTGCTCTATTTTATTTATGTAGGCATTCATAGATATAAAACTTCCCCTAAGAACTGCTTTTGCAGTATCCCATAAGATTTGGTATCTTGTCTCATTACTGTCATTCTCTTGAATGAAGTTGTTGATTGTTTCTATGATTTCTTCTTTAACCCACTCCTTCTTTAGGATTAGATTATTTAGTTTCCAATTCATTTTTGCTTTGTCTTTCTATGGCCTTTTATTACATATAATTTTTATTGCATTATGATCTGAGAAGGATGCATTGATTGTCTCTGCCTTTCTGCACTGGATTGTGAGATTTTTATGTCCTAGTACATGGTCAATTTTTGTAAATGTTTCATGTGCTGCTGAGAAAAAGGTATATTCCTTTCTATTCCCATTCAATTTTCTCCAAAGATCTATCATGTCTACCTTATCTAGTGTTTTATTTACCTCCTTAACCTCTTTCTTGTTTATTTTGAGGTTAGATTTATCAAGTTCAGAAAGAGGGAGGATGAGGTCCCCCACTAGTATAGTTTTGCTGTCAATTTCTTCCTTCAACTCCCCCAACATCTCCTCTAAGAGTCTGGAGGCTATACCACTTGAAGCATACATGTTTAGTAATGATATTGCTTCATTGTCTATGGTGCCTTTTACAGGATATAGTTTCTATCCTTATCCCTTTTGATTAGATGTCTTTCTGCTTTTGCTTTGTCTGAGATTAGGATTGCTACTCCTGCCTTTCTTACATCAGCTGAAGCACAGTATTCTCTGCTCCATCCTTTAACCTTTATCCTATGTGTATCCCCCCGTTTCAAATGTGTTTCTTGCAAGCAGCCTATTGTTGGATTATGGCTTTTAATCCGTTCTGCTATCTGTCTCTGTTTTATGGGAGAATTCATTCCATTCACATTCAGAGTTATGATTATAATCTGTGTATTTCCCTCTATCTTCTTTCCCACCATTTGGGCTTTTAGCTCTGCTGTAGCCCTTCCCCTCCTCAATAGTATTCACCACCTTCTCCTGCCGCCTTCCCCTCCTTCTTTTAGCCCCCCTCCCTTTTACTCCCCTTTGCTCTTATTGCTTCTTCCCTCCCTTTTATCATCCCTCCCCTTTCTTCCCCCTTCCTCTCCTACTGCTTATAGAGCTAGTTAGGATTATCTACTTAAGTTTATTGTTCCATCCTTTAAACAAATCCGATGAGAGTACCTCTCACACAATGCTCATCTCCCTTCCCTCTTTCCCTGTACTATGATTTTGTACTTCTTCTTGTGATGTAATTTGCCATTTTCTGCTTCCTTCTTTTCACACCTCCTATTACAATCCCTTCTCATACTTAAATCATATTTTTTGTCGTGATATCATTTACTTTATATCCATTCCCCCTATGCATATCCCTTTTATATTTCTTAATAGCCGCACAGTTCTCAAGATTCACAGGTATCATCTTCCCTTATAGGGAGGTAAACAATTTGCCCTAATTGAGTAACAAGTTGTTTCCCACCCCCTCCCCCCCGACACTGTTTATCTTTTTATTATTCTCTTCAGACCTGCATTTGAAGATTGAATTGTCTATTAAGTTCTGGCGTTTTGGTCAGGAAGCTCTGGAAATCCCTTACTTCATTGAATGACTTTCTCCTTGCCTGAAATGTTATGCTGAACTTTGCTGGGTAGTTGATCCTTGGTTGTAGTCCCAACTCCTTTGCCTTATGGAATATTGGGTTCCAATTCTTTCGATCTTTTAACATAGAAGCTGCAAGGTCCTGTGTAATCCTGACTGTAGCTCCTTGATATTTAAATTGTTTTTTTCTGGTTGCTTGTAATATTTTCTCCTTTACTTGATAGCTCTGGAATTTGGCAATTATATTTCTTGGGGTTTTTAGTTTGGGGTCCCTTTCAGGAGGGGAATGGTGGATTCTTTCGATGACTATTTTGCCCTCTGAATCTAGTACTTCTGGGCAGTTTTCCTTGATGATTTCCTGGAAGATATTGTCCAGGCTCTTTTCTCCATCCTGGGTTTCTGGCAGGTCAATAATTCTTAAGTTTTCACTTTTGGATCTATTTTCCATGTCAGTTGTTTTTTCAATTAGATATTTTACATTTTCTTCTATCTTTTCATTCTTTAGATTTTGTTTGACTGATTCTTGCTGTCTCATTGATTCATTAGTTTCTACTTGCCCAATTCTAATCTTCATCAAATTGTTTTCTTCCATTAACTTTTGTATCTCCTTTTCCATCTGCCCAATTTTTCCTTTTAGGAAGCTATTTTCTCCAGTTAATTTTGTACTTCCTTTTCCATTTGCCCTTTTAGGAAGTTATTTTCTCCAGTTAATTTTTGAACTTCCTTTTCCATTTGTTCAATTTTCCTTTTCAAAGAGATGTTCTCATCAGTGAATTCTTTCTTAATAATTTTAAGATCATTGGCCAGTTTATCTTCTATTTCCTTCTTCAACTGTTCCAGGAGAGCTGCTTGTGCTTGCGAGCAGTTCATAGTCCCTTCTGAAATTTCAGATGGAAGTACAGTCTCAGCTCTGACCTCTTTGATGTTTGTGTTTGGGTCCTTATCCCCACAGAAAGATTCTATGGTTCTTTTGGTCGTCTGCTTTTTCTTGTTCATGATGTTGATTGAGTATCGTGGCTTCTGGTTCTTTCAGTCCAGAGCTAGAGAACTTTTTGCTGAGCTGATGTGTGAAAAAGCTAAAAGCAGGTTTTTGTTTGGTGTTTCCCTGATCAGCCCTGGGTTTAGCTTGTTAAGTGTGGAGAAGGAGTGGTCTGGTCACAGGAGATCACCTCAGCTGAACTGAGGCAAAGGCAAGCTCAGGGGCTGGTAATCCCAGCTGCCCTATTGTCTTTCTGATTCCCCTGGACAGCTGAGGCATGCCTAGATGCTAATGCATGTTCCCACCCCTCCTAGGGCTCCTCTCCTGGTGCTGAGGCTTGCCTGGGTCCTAGTGTGAGTTTTCTCTACCCTGGGTCCTCTGTACTTCCAGTTTGCCTCTGCTACCATAGGAGGAATTCCCCTTAGCCATTTTCATGTCTCAAGTGTTATGAGACTATTGGACTCCTTCTGCTGTTTCTACTGATCTGGGATTTTTCTGGGGAAATATTTTATGGTTCTTTCACAGTCATCAAGGGGGGAGGAGAGAGCATTTACTGATCGCTCCACCATCCTGGCTCCCGGAAGTTCAAATAGGTGACTTACCGAAGTTTGTTCTTCAGGCTGAAGGTCTCAGGAGCTGCTGCGCTGATATCTGGCGCTCCGCGGCTCTCACTGACTCGGTTCGGCTTGTCTCCTGCCCTTGTTGCCTCTCCTCTGATTCTGCCCACCACACAGGTTTCTTGGGTCCCTTCTTCTCCACTGTTCTGGCCATGCTGTGCTCTGGGCTGTGGGCTCATCCCTGCGGAACAGAAACTTCCTGTGGACCTTCCATTCCAACCTGAGCTCCCAATCCATCACCATCTGTCTCCTGCTGGATTCCGCCCCTCCAAAATTTGGTCAGATTCTCCTTTCAGAGGTACCTGGAGGAGTTTGTCCGAGAGCTTAGGTGAGTCACTGCTCTCTCTCCGCCATCTTGGCTCCGCCCCCCTGACAATCTTTTTAAGAAATTATTTATTTTCAGTTTTCAACATTGACTTTCATGAAATTTTGAATTTCAGTTTTTCCCCATCTCCCACCTCCCCTTACCCCAAGACAGTATGCATTCTGATTACCTTTCCTTCCATCTGCCCTCCTTCCTATCACCACCACCCCCTCCCATTTCCTTCCCTTCTATTTTCTTGTAAGACAAGATAGATTTCTATATCCCATTGCCTATACATCTTATTTCCTAGTTGCATGTAAAAAACAATTTTTAACATTCATTGATAAAGTTCTGAGTTCCACATTCTCTCCCATCCTCCCTTTCCATCCACCCTCATTGAGACAGCAAGCAATTTGATGTAGATTATATATGTGTAGTCATGCAGAAGACTTTCTTAACATCATGTTGTAAAAAACTATATTTCCCTCTATCTTGTCCCACCATCCATTTATTCTAATATCTCATTTGATCTGTCCCTCTACCAAAGTGTTTGCTTCTGATTACCCTTTATCCCAATCTGCCATCCTCCTCCCCCTCCCCCTGTGTGCTCCTCCTCACTACTTTCCTGTAGGGTAAGCTAAGCTTCAATACCACATTGAGTGTGTGTGTGTGTGTGTGTGTGTGTGTGTGTGTGATTACCTCCTGAAGCCAAATCCAAGGAAAGACAAATATCACTTATTCCCTCTCATCTTCCCCTTCTTCCCCTACATTGTAAAAGCTATTTTTTGTCTCTTTTATGTAAGATGATTTACTGAATTCTACCTCTCTCTTTCTCTTTCTCCTAGTACATTCCTCTCAACCTTTAATTTTCTTTTTTTAGATTTCCCTTCATGTTCAGCTCACTTGTGCCATCTCTTTCTCTTTGTCTCTGTCTCTGACTCTCTCTCTCTCTCCATACACACACACACACACACACACACACATTCTCTCCAACTATCCTTATACTGAGAAAGGTCTCATGAGTACAAATAACATCTTTCCATGTAGGAATGTAAACAGGTCAACTTTAATGAATCCCTTATGGTTTCTCTTTCCCATTTACCTTTTCAAGCTTCTCTTCATTCTTGTTTTTGGAAGTCAGATTTTCTATTCCACTCTGGTTTTTTAACAAAAATGCTTGGAAGTCCTCTATTTCAATGAAGTTCCATTTTTGAAGTGTCATACTCAGTTTTGCTGTATAGATGATTCTTGGCTTTAAACCTATGTCCTTTGATGTCTGGAATATCTATCATATTCCAAACCCTCTGATTCCTTAGTATAGAAGCTGCTAAGTCTTGTGTTATCCTGACTGTGTTTCTATAATACTTGTTTTCTTTCTGGATGCTTGTAATATTTTCTCTTTGACCTGGGAACTCTGGAATATAGCTACAATATTACTAAGAATATTCCTTTTGGGATCTCTTTCAGGAAATGATTGGTAGATGCTTTCCATTTCTCTTTTACCCTTTTGTTCTAGAATATATGGGCAATTTTCCTGTATCATTTCTTGAAATATGATGTCTAGGCTCTATTTTTTTTTATCCTGACTTTCGGGTAGTAAAATAATTTTAAAATTATCTCTCCTGGATCTATTTTTCAGGTCAGTTTTTTTTCATTGAGGTACTTCATGTTATCTTCTATTTTTTAATCCTTTGTTTTATTTATAATTTCTTAATTTATCATAAAGTCATTAGTTTTCATTCACTCCATTCTAATTTTGCAGGAATTACTTTGTTCAGTGAACTTTTGGACTTTTTTTTTCATTTGGCCCATTCTTCTTTTTAAGGCATTCTTCTCCTCAATTGCTTTTTTGACATATTTTGTCATTTCAGTTAATATAATTTTAAAGCTATTATTTTCTTCAGCCTTTGTTTTTTGGGGGGATTCCTTCAGCATGTTGTTGACTCTATTTTCATAATTTTCTTGCATCACTCTCATTTTTCTTTCCAATTTTTCCTCTACTTCTCTTATTTGATCTTCAAAATCCTTTATGAACTCTTCCATAGCCTGAGACCAATTCATACTTTTTTCTTGGAGTCTTTGGATACAAGAGCTTTGGCTTTGTTATCTTCTTTTGGTTGTATGTTTTAATTTTCCTTGTCATTAATGAAGCAAGAAAATACCTCTTCACCAAAGTAAGAACCTATAATCTGTTTCTTTTCCCCCAATTTGTTCATTTCCCCAGTCAATTACTTGACTTTTGAGCTCTTTGTTAAGTACACTACTCCAGAAACAGCCTCTCCTTCAGCAGTATCTATTGCTACCCTGGGACTGGGGATGGGGCCAGACCACTCTCCCCTCTCAGTCAGGTGAGAGACCCTTCCCACTGACCTTTGAAATGTCATTGGCATTTCCAGGTTGAGAAGTCTGTAAACCGTAGCAGCTGCCAGCAATTCAGTCCCCTAAGGCCTCCTCCAGTTCTGTCCACACCTGGACATTCAGCCCATACCAAACTACACCCCACTCCCAAACTGGTGTGATAGATGCTTCCTGTTGATATTCCAGATGTCTTGGGCTGGAAATTTGCTTCAGTCTGCCCTTTTGTGGCTTCTCCTGCTCTAAAATTTGGTTAGAGTCATTTTTACCGGTTTTTTGAGGGATATAGATGGAGAGCTCTAGCATGTCCCTGCTTATATGCTGCCATCTTGACTCTGGCCTCTGCAGCTGGTAGTCTTGAAGAGCTGCTTACAGAAAGGAAAAGTTAAAATACTCTCTCAGGCAATAAAGATAATCAGAATGAGTCTGGGGTGGGAATTAAGTCCAGGTTTTCCTGAGTTTGTAATAAGCTCTCTAGCCACTATGTCAGAAAGTTTTGCAATTGCTTTGTTATCTTACTTATCTTATGAATGAGGACAAAATACTTTGTAGCTTAAAATAGATCTTCGAAACAAAAAACATACTACAACCTGAAATACTTATTCTTCATTAGTGATATTTTAAGGACAAATGACTTTCCAAACTCAGCTTTATTATTTGTGGTGCTATCTGTCTTATAGATTATAGATGTTGCAATTGGATACTGTTGTCAAATGAAATTTAATTTGGCTAAAAATTTTATTTAGATTCTTTTTAATTATCCTAATGTGGTTTAAAATAAAGTCAATTAATAAAGCATAATATTAAGCAGCAGATTGGTTTCCATTGGAAAATAAGGAATAGCCCATACTAGTTATCAAACATTCTAATTCAGCAAGATTAATATTTTAGATTCTCAAGGAGATTTAATTTATTTATTTTACTTATATTTGAAATGAAAGATTTTTTGGAAGAAGGCTTTTCAGTACTGAATTATGAGGGATTATTTCCTCATGTAGTTTTTGTTTTTTGAACAAGATAAATACCTCAAACTTTAGCTCATGTAATTTCCTCTATATGATGCTTCCATCTTTTCCATAACCACATATTTGTTTTTTTGCCTTAATTATTGAATAGCAACTTAATTTCTCCAATAAGTCTTTTCTGATGCTCTTTACCCCCTTCTGAGTGCTGCTATCATGATAGAATTATAGGAAAATGGAATGTCAAAAATAAAAGGAATCTGAAAGGTTTTCTAGTCTAATTGATCCACAAAATCCATTCAAAAATATCATTCAACAAACATTTTATTAGATGTCTACTCTTGCCATGTACTGTATTAGATAACAGTGGAGTTAAAACTATAAATGAATGATGGCTCCTGATTGCAGCTAAGTGGTATAGTGGAGAGAGTGCTGGGTCTGGAATCTTCCTGAGTTCAAATCTAAGCTCAGGTATTTCCTGAATGTGTGACCCTAGGCAAGTCTCTTAACTTTGTTTGCCTCCATTCTTCATCTGTAAAATGAACTGGAGAAGAGAATGGCAGTCCACTCTTGTATCTCTTCCAAGAAAACCTCAAGTGGCATTATGAATAATCAAATATGACTAAAAAAAAGACTAAACTAATGACTCGTGCCTTTAACGGTATATGGTCTAATAGGCATTTGACATGTTTGCAACATTCTATGAAAGTCACAGACAACTAGACTGTGACTGAATATCTTCAGTGATATGGAACTCACCATACTTTAGAAAATTCACTCCTTTTAGAATGTCCACAATAATTAGGAAGATTGAGCCAATATTTAGATAAAACCAATGTCATTTTAATTTTCGTCCAGCAGTTCAAATTTTGCCACAAATGATAACTCATATGTCTTCTACAGTGAATTACTTTAGCTCTTTAAGGTTCCTTCTAGTTCCATTTTCCATGACTAGATTTTATGACAGTACTTCCAATAGGTTGATAATTAGTGAGTGTTCCCTGTTGTCTCTTCTCAAAACCAATTGTCCCACATCAACTTTTTAAACATAGCACAATGTATCTTGAAGTCTCCTCACCATCCTGGTCACCATCTTCTGGATGCCCTTTATTTTGTCAATACATATTTTGTCACTTAGCACCTAGATTTAAGCATAAAACTTCAAATGTGGAATTTTAGCTAAACTGAACCAAGGCAAAGTATGGAGGAATTAGTATCTCATTTGTTCTGTACATATCTTTTCATAATAGCATCATTCCTCATGTCACATTGGTTTCTTTGGTAGCCACATAACTCTTTTAGCTTATATGCAACTTGCAGTAATTTAGCCACTGTAAATAAATGTACATATGCATATGTATACATATATTTTAATGCTTAATTATTTATTTCAAAACAATCCCAAGTAATTATAAATTATACTTTCTTTGAAACTATTTATATTTGACCAAACAAACTTCACTAATATTTATATTTGACAAAATAAATTTCACATAAAATATCCAAATAACTTTTCAGTATCATATTCTATGTCTTCAATGGGATTCATGGTCCATTTTTCTCACTTTTCCTCTTATATGGTCTTAGAGCTGGTGTGCTTTCCTTTTTTGTGCTATTTGACTCCTTTAATAGTCCCATAAAATCAATGGATCCCTTTTCAGAACAAATGAAGAAAATACTACATGTTAGGGGCTAGCAAAAATAAAGATTTTTTTCATGTATTTTTGAACTCATAGAAGTCTATAGATACCTTGAAGGTAATTTCATTGATCCAGTCACTTTTCTGAAATTTTAAGTTACAGATGATTTGCATTGGTTGAGAGAGTTTATCCAATGGATGTGACAGATATCAGATGAAATCATAGATTTGAAACTCTCAAAATTGTCTCTTAATTTCAGACAAATTAAAATTTTTCTGATTCCGCTTTTCTCTCATTTTGCCTTATTCCATGAAATTACCTGTCATGCACTAGTTCTTTATATAATTAATATTTTTCAATATTCAATAGAGTATACATTAAAAAAAAAGGAGCAGCTAGGTGGTGCAGTGGATAGAGCATCAGTGCTGGAGTCAGGAGGACTTGAGTTCAAATCTCACCCTAGACACTTGACACTCATTAGCTGTGTGACCTTGGGCAAGTCACTTAACCCCAATTGCCTCATTCTGGGTCATCTCTAGTCACCCTGATGAATATCTGGTCACTGGATTCAGATGATTCTGGAGAAGTAAGACTGGTGACCTGCACAGCCTTCCCTAACTCAAAAACAAAGTCAAGTGCAAGTCATGTCATTAGTTCTCTGATGGCATGGTCTTCTTGGGCAACAAAGACAAACATACATTAAAAGATTAACAATTCATCTGTGATTTCATTGAGATGTATATTCCTTCTGATGAAACAAATTACAACTCATACATAGCCATAAATATTATGTAACTATTTATATTATTAATGCATTTTTGCTTATTGTTGATGTAATTTTGCTTCTTAATGGGAAAATCTTTCCCATCCATTAATAGGACCATGTGAACTGCTTAAATCACATGGAAGCCTGAGTCACATGGGTCAAGTCATATAGAACAGGAAATGGTGGAGCAGGAAGGGCGGAGCAGGAAGAGCTAGAGCTGAACTGAGAAGAAGTTAGTCAGAGAGCAATTAGAGGTAGGGAAGGCAGAAACTAGCATGAGTGAGAGAGCTTGTTTGTGATTTTGTTTGAGGGAACCTCTTTGAGATTTGTTTAAGGGAGCTAGTTGGGGATAGTGTTGCCCTCTGCATTGCATTGTCATTGTATATACATTTCTTTGTTACTGTGATGGATTTTTATTGGTGTTGGGATTCAGTTTCTAGTGTTTGAATAAATGTTTTGGTTCTTTCTTCCATGTGGAGAATCTGTTGTATTTCTCAATTCAGAATTGCGCCAGCATGTTCATGGCTGCAGCAGGTGTTGTGAATATCATATTGGTACAACACTATTGTATACATGTTTCATATAAATATTACAAAGGGCATTATTTCAGCAGTCTGGGGACTGTCAAATTCTCTTGGCATAATAGATGAATTACACAACAATAATCCCTCTCTCTCAAATTGTGACCAGTCCATCTTTGGAGTTCATTTCCTTTGATGGAATTTTTATACCAATTCATCTTGTTTGTAATGTGATGTAGCCTGCTCACACTTACTAATCACCTCTCTGTTGACCTTTGAGTGATCTTCAGTCTTGATTCTTTCAAGTTTGAAATGCACCATGATTCACAGCCACACAACAACACTGGGATATAGATATCAAGACATAGAAATATCTATAGACATAACTATCTATGTATATCAACATATACTGAATAGTGTGTGTTTGTACATGTATATGTGATTTAACTGGTGCAAATGACTGCCAGAGAAGAACCTCCTTCTCTCAAGGGAGATCTATAGCTATTGAAACTGATAATTTTGCAATGTTTCCTAGGACACTGAGAATTTAAGTGTCTTGCCTTAAGTCGCACAACCTGTATGAGTTAGATACTTACTTAAAAACAGGTTCTCTTGGTTCTAAAGGTCAGTAATCTTTCCACTCTATCAACTATCTCTTACAAATGCTTGGAAAATCTAAGTTCTGACATTTATTAGTTATGACCTTGGTTAATTGACTCATGTGATTTAAATCATTTTCCTCACCTTAAAATGGGAATTATAATAGCTTTAAAACCTGACTCAAAATGACATCATAAAGATCAAACCAAAGCCTGTATGTAAAGTGCTTTTAAACCTTAAAGTACTACACAAATGATAGTTCTAATTAATATTAAAATTGGAAGGTTGTATTTCAATATTCATGATCAAATAGAAGTAATTTCACTTTTCAATGTAAGTTACTAATGCAAAATAAACATATTCTAACCATTAACTCCCTCAAATAAACATAAACCAATGTAATATATTTCCCAAAATAAATTATGTGAGAAATAAAACTTTCTAAAATAAAGTTTGTTTTGAAACCAGTTTGAGGCTTATTACCCTAATGTTTATTGTGTAGAAAATGAAGTTTTACAGAAAGCTAATTGCATTCCGGCACCTAGGTGCTAATCAAAATTTGAATTAGTAATGATTATTCATGTAAATGTAATAGAAGTAACCTTTTTGCTTACCTTAGAGCAAAAGGGATGTCAGGTGAAAATGCTGCTCATGATATGTACTGGCTCCTAGTAATGAGTCCAGATTTTCATCTTTGACAGCAATTCTGTTTCATTTGCATAGAAACTATTTCCTAAATAGTAGCCTAGATTCTTCTACATGACTCTAGGTGCTCTACAAATTTTTTGACCTCAATGCTTTGGTGACACTGACCCTTTTTAACTTGTTTGGTCTCAGTGAGTTTGACTCACTGATTTGTGACTTTGGTAATTTGTCATGAACTCATAAAATCTAGCAGTACTGGACACACAATAGACTCAGTGGATGCTTGCTTGCTGAGTGAACAGATGGTTATTGTTTATAAATGCAGATCTATTTTTCTAATTCCTAAATTCTTCGAGTTTGGCAAAGAAAGTGAGAAGTGTGTATCCTATCTCCTGCAATTCCTGGTTAGTTTCATCTCAGAAAATTCTTAGGGACCAAATATATTTCAATTGGTTTGCTTAAAATATGGAATAGTTAGCATATTCTAATTACTTTTGCTGCCTGTTTCCTTGCTGACATGCTGGGCCACTTGATTTTGATTAATTACTGGAAAAAAAGCCACATCTTATTTTAATGACCAGAATGTGTCAGTTATTTCCTTTCTTATTTGATGAAAATTTATCCCATTGTACTTATTATTTGTCATAAATTAATCTCCTTTTTTTCTTTTGAGAGTTTGCATTGTTTAGTGAGTCTTGAATTCTTTTATTCTATTTCACAATTTTATGGATGGCTGTTATTTAGTAATCATTACATTAATTGTTTTCACTTAATCTAAGCAGCTGCTTTAAAGATAGATCAAGGCATGTTTTTACTCTTTACGGTATATCCTATCCATGTGTTATGGTTTTAGTCTTTTATGGTTTTAAATTTGCCCAGTATTGAGACTACCTGAGGAAAATTTTAGTACGACTCAATAAATGCTAAATTAAAACAATTTGCTTTAGCCTTTAGCACAGAGGTTGGTGTGTTTTAAGTGCTAAATAAATGCTTGTCAATTGATTGAATATTGATTTATTTTTGAGAACCTATCTTTTGTGCTTGAGGTAGGACCAAGAACTTTATAAATCAGGTCTTACCAGATACGCTATCAAAATCAAATTCACATCTAATTTCAATACTGCAAAAAACAAAACTTCTTTTAATTGGGATGAGCCTGGTTTTACATGGGCTTTTGTCAGGTTAGGATCAAATGGACATACTTCACAGAAATAAGATGCCATGCTGGGTAGAATTTGACAGCACCATCTCTGTATAGATAAGCCTAGATTAGCATGAATAAAGAATTACCTTGATTGCCTGCATTATTTGCATTCACATAGCATATTTCATTGGGCTAAAATCAGCTGCCATATTTTATATCATTATAACTTCAAATAGTACAAATTCAGATTGTTAAATAGGGGATTCATTATTATCACTATTTAACTTTGGTGCCACTTGGCCCAGAGTAAACATGTCTTGTATTTCCTCACCATGTTAATATCTAATAAATTTGGAAAAGATAGGTTGCGCAGAACAAAGTTCAGTTCTGAAAGCTTGTCCACATATAGACATATGGGAAAATTCAATGCTACATCTATGAAAATTATTCCACTTTAGACCTTAGTGATATTCTAGTTTAATGCCTCATTTTAGAAATGAGTATAATGAGATCCATGAAGGTCAAGTGACTAGACCAAATTGCACACTAAATCTTCTTACAAGGTAGCCAGTCATGGACTTTGGTTTAAAAACATTTGTTATAACTATACCACATATAGAGCACATCAATGGCAGATAAAACTGTTCACTATAGACTTAAACATTTGCTGAATACAAGCCAAAAACATTCTTGATTCTAGTCTTACTCTGAGGCTTCTTTGTACCATGGAGTGACCCTTTTTTTGAGTCTATTCCAGTGGAACTTATGTCTTTACAGAGTACAGGTTCAATGAAAAACTTTGCTATTTGATGTCTAGACAGTTTCTGTGAATCTTATCACGAAATTGGCCACTAGATGACAACTTATTTCTCCCTACAAAAGTTCATTATATCCTTTACTAAATGGTGAAATGAAGGTTTCATGCCCTGGAGAGAGAAAGAGAGAGAGAGAAACAGAGAGAGAGAGAGAGAGAGAGAGAGAGAGAGAGAGAGAGAGAGAGAGAGAGAGAGAGAGAGAGAGAAAGAGAGAGAGAGAGAGACAGAGACAGAGAGAGAGACAGATAGAGAGAGAGACAGAGAAAGAGACAGACAGAGACAGACAGAGAGAGACAGAGACAGAGACAGAGAGAGAGAGACAGAGAGAGAGACAGATAGAGAGAGAGAACAAAGAGGACAGACAGAGAGAGACAGAGACAGAGACAAGCAGAGAGAGACAGAGGACAGAGAGAGAGAGACAGAGAGAGACAGATAGAGAGAGAGACAAAGAGACAGAGAGAGACAGAGACAGAGACAGAGAGAGAGAGACAGAGAGAGACAGATAGAGAGAGAGACAGAGAAAGAGACAGACAGAGACAGACCAGAGAGAGACAGAGAGCAGAGAGAGACAGAGAGAGAGAGGAGAGAGAGAGAGAGAGAGAGAGAGAGAGAGAGAGAGAGAGAGAGAGAAAGAGTGCGCATCAAGGTGGGACAGTGCAGAGCCTCATTGTTCTCTTTCACTTGATACTATTTTAAATTACCTGCTCATGCTATGAAAGTTGAAGTCTTCAAGTCCAATTCAAGATAATAATAATAAAAACAAGAGAAACATCTATCAGACTGATGGTATACCCAAAGACCTGTGGGTATTATTTGATGCAGTATTGTACTAAGGGATTTTTCAATTTTATATTTTAAATTGATATTTATTCCACTATCCCCTTCTTTCACATTTTAAGAAAATGAAAAATGACTAAGAGAAACCTACTACCTCAAGCCTTATGTGTATAAATATTTGCTTCTAAATTTTGTGAAGCCCAATTCTAAGAAGTTGTATAAAGTTAAAATGAGTGACAAAATACTGATTTATCTATCAATTTATTTTTTTCAAAGAAGAAAACTATAGTAGTAATAGTGGTTTCCAACAAGTTAATTTTCATTTTATTTTCTCTATTTTTATTATAAAGAGATTAAAAGTTTGATGTCATATTGAGGCAGTCAATATTGACCAATAAATAGTAGTTAGTAAACTATTAGCACTTTCACTAAGGCACTTTGAGTCTGTCTAATCGAATCTCTCATTTTATGAACGAGGAAACTGAGGCTCAGAGATGTTTAGTGACTTCCCGATGGCCACATAGCTATTAGCTGCCAGAGGCAAGACTTGAATCCCAGATTTTCTATCTTCACATATATTGCTCTATGGACTCAATCATATGACTCCATTGTTGATAAATGTACATGTAAAACTGTATGTATTATCTGTATGTTTTAAAATAGCTTATAAACCCCATATCTTTAAATATACAGTAATTACTATCATACTATGATGACATATCTCATTTCCATCAAAATGAATATGTACTTCCTATCATCAATTACAGAAAAAATCCCTGCTCTATTTAAAACACACACACACACACACACACACACACACACACACAAAAGACATAATGCATTGAACATAAATGTACTGAAGGCTACCATAGTGAGTGTTGGAGTCTAATAGCTGCTTCTTGGATCATTTGGGAGATTTTTCATCTCATTTCTGATCATTCCAAATTGCTGTACTTTTTTACTATCACAAACATATGTGCTTTGAGAAAGCAATAAATTGAGAGGGTGCTTATTCAGTGAGTTTCTTGTATCACTGAACATCATAATGATATTTTTGCTAACTAAGAAGCAAAAATGTAAGCTAAAGTTGATTATGTATGGTAACTCACCATGGCAGAGAAGCAAAGGTAAACCTCAAGTGTCCTTTTCTTGGCAAGAAAACACTTTTTTCCCTTAGCTTTGTGTAAGTAGCTTGTTTATTCAATTAAATGTACTTATTTCATCTATTTGTTGAATCTAATTGTTAGGCTTGAAGCAGGATGGCTGGAACATTGATAAGCTGGTTAGGTTAAGACAAATACTTTAATTGTATATTTTGAGTCAAGAGGGACAGTGATAGTTCATAACTATAGCTGGTGATTTCAGTGATGAATGGAGAAATCAAAGACAATATTTCCTATAGGGTTTTTGATGTTGTTACTGCTGTTATTATGAAAGGTAGCTTTGAAAGCATCCTTTTTAAAAATACTTCTTACTTTGGAATTCTAGATGCAGTAATGATCAAATTTTAATTTTAAATTGTACCAAATGGTTGAAAATGGTTGATTCTTATTATTAACATTGCTCATTATAAAAGCAAGGTTGTATGCAAAAAATAGGAGAGCAGAGAGGATTGAGGTAATGAGACTGAAAATTCCAAATATCAGTTAAAACTCAGCTTCTTGAGGTCTGTGATACAGATGAAAGACACATGTAACTTGTTTAGTAGGACCGCAGATTTAGTAGTCATACAGTAATATAAAGCAATTTATTTACTCAATTATTCTTAATTCTGGCATAAATTTTTTCTTTTATACAACTATATCACAAGTTTATTGTATTGTGACTCTGAAATTGACATTTACTCTCACTTGGCCTCCAAGGTAGTAGAGGCATATTTTCCTTACTATGAGAAAGCTGAAGGTTTCCCTTTGGCATTCCTGATTTAGTGATGCAGTACATGAAATGATCTTCCCAAGTGTGAGTAAGTAAATGCAGTTCAATGTCCCTTGTCAACAGACTACTCTGTTGACATTTAGACTGCTTCAGGATGACTATTATCTTCTGAACTCTTTATAGTTTCTATTTGAGCACAAAAGACTCTATCTGGATCCCAGATTGTCTAAAATGTTAGCCTAACTCACAGGTGGTTCCAAAGGTTTTGATGTGTTTTGTAGCTTTTACTCAGGACAGTATTTAGAATTTCTTTATTGAGTGTGCTGGTGCCTTCCCTAGGGAGTAGTTCTTATGTTTATATCTTTAAACCTACAAATTTAGGGATGGATTTCACAGGTCCACATTAGACATTACCTATTTCTTTCATCTTGATTGTGATAAATCGTACTCAAACATTGGTCTATGAATCTAGCTTTTACTTACCTTGTAACCTTATCATTTAATCAAAATTACTCGTAAACTAACTGGTGAACTCTTCCTCCCTCACATGAATGTGATTTTAAAAAATTAATAAATATTCATTTTATCTCCCTTCCACCCATTCCCAATTAAAAAAGAAAAAATAAGAAAAGAAAACAAAGCCCTTGCAACGAATATTCATAGTCGAGAAAAAACCAATTCCCACCTAGCAAACTGGCAAAATTAATGATAAAAGTAAAACTACAAATATTGCAGTAGCTTCAGGAATACAGGAACATCAAGGAACTATTTGTAGAGTTATAAATTGATCAGCCCTTCTGGAAGATAATTTGAAGCTATGCTCAAAATGTTATTATAATGTACTTTGACCCAGTAATAATTCTTCTGAGCCTGTACCACAAATGAGTTCACAGAAAGAAGCAAAAGGACTGATTCGTACAAACATATTCCTAGCAGTTCCTTTTATGGTGGCAAAGAATTAAAAACAACTGCCAGTAAGATTGCGTTTTTCCTCTTGGCACTATTAGACTATTACCTGCTTTCTCCCGGATACTCTTTCTCTTTGGGTTTTTGATTTTTTTAAAGATAATTGTCCCTCACACCCTCTCTCTCTCTCTCCATCTGTCCTCTCTTCTTCTTCCTAATATTCTGAATACACCTCATTTCTTTGTTGATTAGTTCATCATTCATAGTACAGCCTTTCACTGGGTATGTTGCCAAAGGTTTTGCCCCAAGTACTCTTCTCTCTTTACAGTAGCTCTTGGTTAATTCATCATTTCACATGGGTTCAGCTATCTCTATGCACATTTCCATAGAGATGCACATTTGCCAGATCTATAGATCTATTTACAGCACCATTCTTGAACTCCTGTACCACTAAATGCCTATCAATTTGAAACAAGTTGCTGTCTAAAACAGATTTTCTTTCTTTTCCTCCCCAAACCAACATCTCTAATTAATCAACTTCCCTATTTCCATTATAGACTACATCATTCCCTCGCTGTAACCCCAGCATTATCCTGTGATTAAAGAATGCAGATTTAGAGGTAACAAAGACTTTAGAGACCATGTTGTCATTTGTCCTTCCTTTTCCAAGAAGACCATGACATCAGGGAGATGATATCCTGAAATGCAAATGAATTGGATTTAAATGAGGCAGGGCAGCGCAGAATTACCTGCCTCACTTTCTCCTCCAGAGCCATCCAGTGGCAAGATATAGATTAGGAGGATTGGAGATGGCCCTGGATACAATGGGAGATCTTTTTTACGCTAAAGTCTTTAAAAGTTCTCAGTTTGACTGAGGCAACACTCATTCATTGATCAAAGCTAGGTAAGAAATGAGGCAGAGAATGGTCTCTTTCCCTTAGTCAAAAAAAAAAAATGGATGTGGAAGTAGAAGACCCTCAGATTTTCTGGCCCAAACAGATGCAATTGCTATTTATATTTACATATGCTTAGTAGCACTATTGCCTCAACTTAGGCATTTACCTGCCTGAGGTCACAAAGTTAATAAATGTGAAAGTCGGCATTAGAACCCAGTCAACCTCCATATCTCACTCTCCCTATGATTACTAAATAATGACAGCTAGCATAATAGCAAAGCTTTAAGGTTTATATGCATTTTAGATATTATCTCATTTTTTCTCTGTAACAGCTCTGAGAGGTAGGTGCTACTATTATCCCTATTTTACAGTTGACAAATTTTAACAAGGAGAGGTTAAGTGACTTATTCAGAATCATAAAACTAATGAGTGCTTGAGGCTGGATTTGAACTCAGGATCTTCCACATTACTCGATCCACTTTGTCACCACTTTCACTCCTTACAGTCAAAAAGGTACCAAATCTTTAATTGATCCTCCTTCCACAACATCTCTATCGTCTTTCTATATGTTCATGCACTCACTACCATATTTGAGAGACTGTCATTACCCTTTGTTAAAGCCCCACAGTGAATCTCCTTGCCTTCTAATGAACTTCCCTGCCTCTAATGAATATATCTTACACAAAACTGCAACAGTAATTTTCCTAAAGAAGAAACATGATCATGCCAACCTCCCCAACCCTACTCAATAAACTATTGGCTCACTATCATATGTAGATCAAAATATAAGCTTCTCTAACATTTAAAGTCCTTCAAAACATTTAAAGTCCTTGTCCCACCCTAGCACTCTAGCCTTATTGTGCATTACACTTTTCCTATATGGTGCTGCCATCCTTTCAGTGGTTTCTCAAAGGATACCCCAACAGTTATTTTTTTATCTTTGCTCTCACTGCCTCATGACTAGTATGAATGTTCTCCTCACCTTCCCCTCTGAGATTCTCTTGCTTTCTTCCAAACTAGATTAGGCAACCCTTTTTACCTGAAAGTTTTCTCAATGGTCCCATATTCTAGTACCATCACTGCCAAAATTTATTTGAATTTATGTTTTGTCTCTCTCTTTCTCATCCTCTCCACACACACACACACACACACACACTCAAACATGTGCACATACATATACATAACATGATATATATGTATATACACTTGTATCTATATATACATGTGTATATATTTACATACACATATACATATATTCAGACCAAACTTAATATCTATATCTATCTATTTATACATGTGCTTATGCGAAGCAGGTTGTCTCCTCCAAAAGAATGCACATTACTTCAGGACAGGGAACATTTCATTTTTGCCTTGGTAACTCCCAGTTTAGGATAGTATCTGGTACATAGTGCACAGATAGTGCTTGCTAATTTAATAACAGTATACAGTATTAATGTAGGTCCGTACTAACCTCTAATCTTGCTCTACTCACTTTCATAATGGTAAAAAAAGATAAAATAGAAATCTACTTCATAATGAAGAGAGATGGAAACATAGGCAGATAGAAATGAGATTTTCTTTTTCTCTGATGTTTTTGTTCAGCTCAATAGAATGTTAGTATTTATATATTCAGGGGAAATAGAGTACAAAAATGGGAATTCTCAAAAGGGAAGTAATATGCTAGGTCATCTGAGTTGGTAATCCTAGTGGGCAGATTAAACATTTCTTCTGCAGAAATGAGTAAAAACAAGGGTAGCATTCCCTCTTGTCTCATTCTCTTAACTGACACTCTACTATCAAAATAGGTTTCTGGAGCTTACTGGTTAGATAGGGTAGATTGCATGATGCTAGATTCCCCCTTTCTTCATAGGAACACCCATTCTAGGAAATTGTTGGTCTATAAAGAGGTTTATGAAAGCTGTAAGGCCACAGTGAGCTATATTTGAACTCCAAGATTTCTGTGTACTTTGAACGATTTGAGGAATAAACTTGTTCAACATATACATAGGAAGATCAGCATCTAAAACATGGAGGCTTTGAATGTTGAGACTGAACAGGAAAGGTTAGGCCAGAAATTGATTCCAAAACAAGAAGACCAGAGATGATGTGAATGGTAAACTGGTTATCAAAATCACTTAAATGGGAAGGATTTGATTAAAGTCATTAGTCTAAGAACAGAAGCAATCTTGGTTCTTTGGTATGGACAGAGAATTAGTAGAAGATACTCTAGTAGCTAGAGAGGAAACAATGTATAAAATAATAGAATCTGAGAATTTAAAGGTATTTTGGATTCCTCAATTCCAATCTGTGCTGGAACAGAATCCCATCTACATTATCTTTGATTATGCTTACAAATGGCCAGCACCGCCCCCCTCCACTTGAAGACTTTCATGGATAGGGAATCTGCTAATCTTGAGGTATCCTATTTGATGAATGAACAAATATTAACATTTGGGATGTTTTGTTTTCCTCACTCTTTGCCAAAATCTGCCTCTGCTGCTTCCACCCTTGCTGCTGTTTTTTTTCCTTTAAGAACAAGCAGGCCAGTACTCATCCACATGACAGCCTCTCAGATACTTGAAGACAGGTTCATACTTCCCAGAAGGCCATGGCAACTAATTTGAGAGATGCTAAAGTTCCCTAATAAAATCAGTGTAGAAAATTTGGTTACTACACAATGAATATTGTAGAATTTGTGATGATTTGGCTAATTTGATTTTGCTAAATAAATATGGTTAATGATAGTTTAAAATACATTGATAAATTTTCTATTCAAAATAAGATAAATAAGTCTCAAACCCAGTAACTGAACAAGGACTTATGCTTTAGAGAACTATAACATCCTCTAACATAAAAAGAAAACCATACATGTAGCTCATTTTAAGTTAATGTTGTGAGGACAACAATATATACTTTACTATTTTATCAATGCTGAAAGAATATTTATAATATTTCTTGTCCTGTTCTTATGTAAACCAATCCCTTATACATTTTGTATTATTCTGAGTTTTCCCTCATGTGCCATATATTTTAAATCTTTATTCTGTACATCTCATTTCACAGTTTTCCTTTGTTTTTAGCATTTTTCTACATCTTTTATTGCTTTGCTTATTTTCTAGAGCAGCTAAAGCAGTTTTTGCTTCTTACTACTTACTTCTCTGATCCCCTGTACTCTCTAGATTTTTTTATTATGGAGAGTTAGAAGTGTGGATTTCAGAATGTCTTGCTACAATAGGAAGACTGAGTTTGTTATTAGTGAGAAGTGATTTACTCCATGTAGAATTCATGCCTTAGTAGGATAGTTATTTGGAATGTTTGGCAGAAGCATTGTCAAGAATCACAAACTCCCTCTCAAATCCTGGCATGGACTCTGAGGCTTTCATATTCGTTCACTGAGTGGGTGTGGATTAGGGGTCCAGACCTCTGGTTTCATCAGAGTAGAAGGAAACTTCCCTTTACTGATTTGAAAGAGCGGTGTTGTTGTAATTCATATTCTTAGAGGATTTACCTAGACTCTTAAAAGATAAGTGAATTACCAAATAGCACATCATCAGGCATATACTGGACCTCTAGAATTCCTGGAACCAGAGTTCATCATTCCTAGGAAAGCTCCCTTTCCAAAACACTAGGCTGTCTAGGTCTGAATTACATTGGGCATCCAGACAGCTCTGAGTGATTTCCATTTCTATTTAGCATGTATGTAAAAAAGCCTTTAGTTAGCTTTGATATCTGGAGCCAATGCAGTTTTGAAATGCATGTATTTGTCAGGAGTGGGGAAATAGCAGATAAAGTTTGTCCTGTTGGATTAGGAGCAGCCATTTAGTTACCAGATGGCAAGATCCTTGCTCTGTTTCTTTACTGAACTAAATCAAACTGTCTAGGTTCTTCCAGATGATAAAAAAAAAATGAAAAAAAAACACACTTAAAATTTGACATTTACTCTTATTTTCTCACAATTAGGAATTATCCAGTTTAACAAGAATATTCAAAATAAATCCTAAAAGTATAATCAAATACTAATAAAGATAAGAATTACATTTATTTAGCACTTTAAGGTTTGCTAAGCGTTTAACAAATACCATCTCGTTTTCTCTTCAAAACAACTTTAGGAAATAGCTGTTGTTATCTCCATTTTACTGGGGCAGGTAGCATGTAAATGACTTACCCAGAGTGACATAGATATTTAATATCTGAGTTCATGTTTGAACTCAGCTTTCCTTAACTCCAGGTCCAGCAATCTCTCTAATGCACTGCCTTGCTACCTATAAAGAAGCCTGATGGTATCACTAAGGGGAAAAATAATTGGCCTTGTTGCTGGTTTTGTTAAAAGGCAAGAGATGAGAACATGTGCATATGCTAAAAGAGGAAATTTAATAACTTCAAAGGTTACATCGTAAAACCAAAGTAAAAACCAGAGTATTTCTGAGCACACTAAGTAGCATGTGTAAGATGAATTAATTCAACCTTTTAAAATGAATATGTCACCCATGAGTATAATTTTTAGCACAAATCAAACCTACCCTTTCCTTTCCTTCAGTTGGACAGGGAATGATGAAGTCCTAGTTAATGTTTAAGAGTTCAGCTCCTCACTATGTATAGTTTGATTACCAATTTCCAGAGTTCTGATGGACTAGTCATAATCAGGACTTGCTCTGCTGTGTTTGCTTAATTTTGAGTAGTATAGACCATATGCCAACCACTGAAGTGTAAGAAATTGCTTATATGTACAATTAATAGGGGGGAAATATCTGCATTTCACAGAGTTTCCACAGTAAGTCCTCTAAAAATAACTGACAGTATCAAAACTGTGCTGTCCTGCACAGCTGGGACATCTGAAAGGTTGCATTTCCAAGTGCCTTCACTGACCAGCTTCAGTTTGGTAAGCTCAGCATCAATGCACTTGCTGCTAGACCTCCCCAAAACCCAACTTTCAAGATTCTCAAATTTTTTATGAAGAAAAATAAATTTCCCCATCCCATACCACTTGGGGGCAAAACAGAGAGTAACAAAAGACAGGAAGAAATGACATTAGTTTCAAAAATACAATTTATTAAGGATTTTAAGAATAAGAGGGAGAGAATAAGCATTCATGAAATGCCTATTGTAGGTTAGGCACTATGTGCTAAGTTTTTCATAACTATTGTCTCATTTGATCAGGCATTGAAAAACATAAATACTGCTTCCTGAAGAAATTAAGATACTGTTTGCACAATGTTAATTTGTGCTTCAATTTTGTGGAATTGTCAGCTATTTTTTCTTCTTGTTTGTTTCTTTCAGTGTCTGATTCTTGGTGACCCTTTTTGATGTTTTCTTGGCAAAAATACTGAAATGGTTTGTCCTTTCCTTCTCCAGGTTATTTTACAGATGAAAAAACAAGGGCAAAAAAGAGTTAAATGCCTTGCCCAGGATTATACAGCTGGTAAATGTCTGAGGCTGGATGTGAAGTCAGATTTTCTCTCTAAGCCAGCACTCTAGCCACTGAACTATCTAGCTTTACATCAGCTATTACAAATCTATTTCACTAATGATACTTGTGGTTCTTTGTAATATATCTAAAATCCTTATATACTTATTTCCTTAACTGAAAACTACTCATTAGGAACTGGAAAGAAGGGTAGAGAGAAATATGCCAAAACTCTTGATTTCTGGGATTTTGAAGAAGGGGAATGAAGTGGATCCTATTAATACTGAAAGGGCAAGAATGATGCAAAAAACAATCCATGAGCTCATCTTGTTTATAGATGTTGCATCATGTTACTACTCAGGTATCATTGTTCTCATGTGATGGATCAGTTCTTTGCAGAATAGCTACCGCTGTTTGTTTATAGTAATAGTTGTCTTAAAATGTGGATCCACAAGCATTTGTTAAGCAACTACTATTTGTCAGAAACTGACCTGTGTTAGGGATGCAAGGGCAAAAAGAAAAAAATAGTCCCTGGTTTCAAGGTGTTTATATTCTACTGGGAGGATACATTAATATTGATACATAAATGTAATTCCAGGAGGGGACAGGCATGGATAGAATCAGAGATAAACAGGCAGCCACTGAGTTGAGCTTTGAAGGAAACTAAGGATTCTAAGAACCATAGAAACATCCTGTTAAAAACATTGATCAATCATCCAGAGGTCTCATTTTAGCACCGAGCCCACAGCGTGAAGATTAAATTCTTGATGTACAGACGAATTCCATTTTCAGACTGCAACTTGTATGATCAGGATTAGAGGACCATGGTACATCTGACTTGATCATTTATAGCGTTTGGAAGATTAGATCTGAATGCTGTCATTTTGATGGCGAATTGATTGAGAGTGACTGAAAATACCAGATCTGTCATGCCATGAGCTGAATGCAGACATAGACTAAGTATCAACATAATTTTTGTCAGCTTTTGGTTTCTTTCAATCCCCTAAACCCTGAGCTTTGGAACAGTGGCCCTGGCCCTAAGTACAAATGTGATCCTCTAGAGGTAAAAACAAATTAAATACCACCTGGAGCAGATAGGACTTTAACATCCAGTTTATCTGTATGTTCTGCTGTTTGTTTGATAGACTGAAGAAGTATTGACCTTTACAAAAGATTTATTGGTCTCCTACCTTGGGTTCCCAGTCTGGTTTTGAGTATCTCATTGTTTATTCTCCCTGATAGGAACCTTTTATCAGATACCTTATTTACTTGCAAACTCTGAGAGATGTGACAAAGTACTCAAGAATCTGAAGTGTGTTCCCCCATTATGTTACTTAGCAACAATATTTGTGCCCACCCACTTCTTTGAACAGGAAATAAGGGTACTTTTGCAATCTAAACTCCTTAATATATCTAAAATGCAAATGCTCATTAGGGACCTTGGCAGATCTCAAGACAACCAAGTTTTAGTCCTAGCTCAAAGTACTTTAAATGATTGTGGTAAAACACTTGAGAAAGCACTGAGTTTCTAAGTGTTGTGTCTTTAGGGTATGAAAAGAGTGTGTATATATATATATATATATATATATATATATATATATGTATACACACACACACACACACACACACACACACACACACACACACACATATATATATATATATATATATATATATATATATATATGTAAAATGATTAAGGTTCACCAACCACAGATCAGAAAATCAGAGTGGTACAATTTCTGAGCTCTCTACATATATTTTCATGTCACTCCCACCTTAAAAAACAAAATAAAGAAACAACAGACACTACTTAATCCAGTCATCTCCAGTATAACTGTCATCTATATCTATACCTAGCTATCTCATCCTTTTCTTAACTAAACTTAAGAAAGTCATATACTAGGTAATATTTTTCTTCACTTACTCTTCTCTCTGTTTTTCTAAACCCTTCCCATTCTGACTTCTGACCCCACCAGTAAGTAGAAACTACCAAGAAACATAAAACTATTTATGTGCCAGAAACACAAACTCAGGGATGATCTCTTAACTAACAAATCTGACGTCCTTTCAGTACTTATCCTTCTGGACCTCTCTTGTTCTCATGACAATGTGCCTTTCTTTTCCTGGATAATCTCTCTTCTACACATTTCCCTAACACTCCTCTTTCCTGACTTTCCTCCTATCTGTATGATGTTTTATTGTTCCTCAGTCTTCTTTGATGAGTCTTCATAGAAGTCATGCCCACTTACCATATGTTTCTCCCAAGACTTTCCTGGATGCTTTTCTCTTCTGTCTCTTTGTATCATACTTGGGTAGATGATCTACCATTTTGTTTTGCATCTTGAGAAACTGTTCCCTCAGAATTAATTCTGTTTCCCAGTTCCACCCCATTCTAGACGCACCCTATTCCTTTCTAGAATCCTTCTGGCTCGAATCTTTACAACAGTGACAAGGTGGTCTTTCTAGGTGACAAACCTGCACATGCCATTAACTTTCTTGGAAACCTTCATAGGCTTCCTATTTCCTTTGGGATAAGATGTACAAGGAAACACCATCAACCAGAATGACAAAACCTAGTTGGTCAGATGTATTTGAAGTCCTTCATAGGCCAGCTCCAAAATATTTTTAGCCTTTTTTTGCAATATATTTTTACTTATTTCTAGCCTTTTTTACTGTGACACTCTTCTAGGCATTCACTATCCAATTCATTCCTTCAACTGCAAACGTCAGCTTATACCTCTGGACAATTGTGTAGTCATAGCCCATGACTTCTCTCCACTCCCTTTTCACTTCTGCCAAATAATAAGTCTTTCTATTCCTTGAAAGTCCCGCTTAGTTACCTACTCTGGGAAAATTTTCTCCCACTCTCCTAAGCTCAAAATGTTCTGACCTTTATAACATTTTCCCCAAAACACTTTGTTTGGGTCTTTGTTTTTCCTTAACAGCATTTCAGCTTGCCATTAATTTCTCTGCTAAATTTTGTCTCCCCTAAGAGATGATAAGCTCTCTACTAGAAGGACTTTGTAATTTTTTTATCTTTGAACCACTTCTCTTCCTTAATTCCTATGTATTAAAACCTAATAGATCTTTGCTGAACTGAACTTTACTAAGTTGAATTGAATTAAATAAAGTTGAATGCTCTGTCCATACTTCTGCATTTATGCTTGACTTGAAACATCCATTCTTTGACCCAAACTCTATCTTTTATCCCTAGCCTTCCTTGAACATATATAGATTAACCCCACATGTTCAGTCTCTGAACCTTGCCTTTGGCCATAAATTTGATCTGACACCAATACTAATCAGGCCTTACCTTATTCCTCATATTAATATAAATTAGTTTTGTTAATGGAAAACTCTAGGCTTTATGTGATGTCTTGGGCACTAGTGCTGGTAGCTAGCTTCTTGCATTCTGTCTAATCAGGGTATCACAATCTGCTCTGGGAGCCCACAAAGATATATACTGCTATCCCTGTGGAGTGATACTCAAGTGAATTCAATAACAAAAATTTATTAAACACTGATCATGGAAAAGCAGAAAGAATTTTTCCCCTCCCCGGAGGACTACCTTATATAGATTTATTTTTTGATGCCTTGGCCTCCAATACTTGGATGGAAAAATTTGGTTAGTAGGATTTTGGCAGAATTAATTATTCTGTACTTTCAACTATATCTCTACACTAATGAATGCATGCACATACATATATACACATACAAACATGCATGTATATCTGTGCATATGTCTATGCTAATTAGCTTCAGCTTGCCAAAGGAAATAATAAATATACCCTTGATCAATAACATATTAGGAATGTATCCTACAAAAACCCATTCACTGTAAAACAAACTCAGGGTGCATCAATCTAAGGCAGCTATAGAAAGGTTGACACTTTCTTTTTAAAAGGAACACTAGGGTTGATCGATATTCTCAGGGTACGTAATAAATAAGTTTAGAATTTCAGAAACTCCTTCAGAACAGACACAGTGAAGGTTGACAAAACTATAAACCAGAAAATTTGACTAATGTGGTTGACAGTGACTTGTTATGATCTAAGAGTGGAACCGAAAGGCTTTCCATTGTGACATCCACATGACCTCAACCAACTCAATATCTGTTAAACAGATGACTAACCAGTATTATATGTTTGTAGAAAAAGAAGTACTTCAGATGTTAGTTAAGAAACAGAACATTTCCACCAGAAATCATAGAAGTATCATCTTGAAGAGGCTTATTAACTAGTATATGTTATATGAAAAAATAGTTCCTATGTAACACATTGCTTCCATTTGCAAAAACTTGGCCCTTCCTGAGTAATTCACAATATACAACCTAGTGGAACTAGTTATACATCTCTGTACTATATGTATGGATTTCAAAATATCCTTTAAAATTTACTAAATAAGTTGTACTTATTTAGAAACTAGAAACTATATATAACCGATTACAGATAAGAATGTTGTGCACAATTGCTCCAAAATAATGTGATACAGAAACATATCAGATCTTTTATGTATCATCGAATTAATGTCCTAATTGCATATAATGAAACACTTTCAAAATACAAAGAGCAAATAGAAGATATTCAAACTGTTCAGGAGCCGGTAAAGTACTTAAGATCTCTCTCATAATGTCTGCTACTGGAGTTACCCCTGGAGATGCTTTCAGTGAACCATGAGATCAGCTTATATGCCAGTACTTGGTTTTCTTTCAAAATGAAATTATTTTAGAAACCCAAGCAAAACTCCTATCTATCTCTTTATCACACACAAGTATGTGTATATTGCACATACATATATATTCACATATAAAAGTAAGAGGATAATAACTTGGATTTTTTCTATTTGAATTATCTTAAATATTATAAACATTATTAATAGTAATAACTGTTTTAATCCATGAAAATCAAGAGCAGTATCTTATGATAGCAAATATGCATGATCTCCAAGTCCCTTAGGATGAAGTTTCCAAATAATAGAAATCTACCAGGAGAGATCAAAATCATGAGGAAAAATCTTGAGGTACATGCCATCCTAGTTGTCCTATGTAGCACTGAATAATACACACACACATATATTATTTATACTTACATCATATTTATCATGCAAATATGTTTATATAAATATATCATTTAATATTAGCATTGATTATGCATATAGAGAGGGGAAGTCACTTACAGAAATGAATTCTTTGCCAAAATTCTGTATATACGTATACATGTATGTGCATATTTATGTATAGATTTAAAATCTACCATTCTAATTCTTTAAAAAAAACTGAATTGTAATTTAATTTGCATATAGACATCTCATGTAAAATATTCTAAATTTTTCTTCATGTTTTGGTTGGACAAATTGAAAAATAAGCCTTGGCTATAGTGAATTTGTATTCTCTGACTTTATCCTTTTATAAGGAAACAAATCTGGCAAAAGCTTTTTTTTCCTTCTAAAGATAGGCTATTATGTTTGTTCAGTGAAGCTGAGAGTTTGGGGAGGCATAGGGGTAAAAATTTGAGGACTTCAGTGGTAATCAATGTGTTTTGAAAGAGAAACCTTGCCTTGGTGGTTAAGAATATGACCCAAACTAAAATTTCAGTGGGCAAAGAGAAAGCTCAGCTGTGATCAGTCAATAATGCAGAGCAACCAAATATTCTGGGACAAGTTTAGGTATCAATTTTGGGATTGTAACAGAATGAAATCTCTTCTTTCTACATTGAATGTGGCAGCAAAACCACATGTGAAAGATGACCAAAAAGGTAATGAGAATGTGAATATACCTATGGCTTCTCAACTTCCTATGTGCCTCAGGATAAAAAGAAGCCACACCAATAATTTTGGTGAGCCATACAGGAGACTTAAACTTCGAATCAGTCAAATGCCTTCCCTTCCTGATTAAAGGGAAACCAGCTGACATTTTCTAGTCTTAGTAGTGCAGAAAACTAAGCAGAAATTTGGAAGCTAAGTTTAAGAAAAAAGGGATGTGATGCCTGGCAGAGGTCTGTATTGAGGAAAGTTAAGAGACTCATCTTTGTGAATTCGAACCTGGCTTCAGACACTTAATGAATGTATTAACCTTGCTTGCCTCAGTTTCCTCATCTGTAAAATGAGGAGAAGGAAATATCATTTGATTCCGTAATCTTTACCAAGAAAACCCAAAATGGGGACATGAAGAGTAGGACACAACTGATAAATGACTGAATGACAGCAAGGGAATGTCACAGAATAAAGCTAGAGTAGGAGTTGAAGGAAAGAAGCATAAAACATTGCTAACTGATACCTTGAATATGAAGAATCAGTACAACATGAAGAATGTTTAATACAGCAAGATTTAACATACTGTAGGGAATATAGTGCTGGACTTAAAATCAGCAAGACCTGGATGAAAATCTTGCCTCAGTCACTTGTTAGCTGTGTGACCCTGGGCAAGATATTTAACTTTTCTGTGTCTGGATTTCCTTATCTGTAAAATGAGAGAATTTGACTTGGTGTATGTAAATCTGTGATCTTAGGATCTTTCTTTGAGGTGATGTACTAGGCTCATCACACCTTAGCCACAAGTGCAGACATTGACCTATTTATTCATAGTTCATTTGGAATTTTCTTTTTCAAATAGTTGGCTAAAATCTCAGAGAACTCCAGAAAAGAATTATTGTGTAGAAACTTTGTTCTGGACAATACCTTTGATTATAACAATTGAAATCAATATAAGCTGATTCCAAAGGGCTTTACTTCATTCTATTAATACTTCAAGGATCCAAGACTGTATAGGTAGGAGTACACCAAATGTGTTGTAATGGAGACAGGGGTGAGTTTGGATAAGAGTTTGAGGTCAGACATGAACTCTGCTGCTTATTAAGCATGTGACACAGGGTAATTCACTTTCTAGATCTCAGTGTAATTATCAGTAAAAAAAGATTTGAAAAAGAATAACTCTAGTGTACCGGCTCTAAATTTGTTAGCTCTTCGTACAGTGCCTGACATGAAACAGGAGGCTTAACTACTTGTTGACTGATAGACTGAGCGAATGACTGTCATGCTATAGAGTTTCTACCTTCCTTCTCTTACCCTTGTACATGGTATCCATGAGTTTCTGAGGCCTCAGAATTTAACACCTTACAGCCAACCTGGTAAAGAGTCTTTCTGAACTTAACAATATTGCTTCTTAGGCAACAATCACATAAACTATATTTGTGTTACTGTGAAATTAAATAATGAAAAATGCAACCAGGATGATGTGGGAATTGTGTCATCTGAGGATCAGTTGAAGTAATTGGTATGCTCATCCTGGGAAGAGAACAGGAGTGGGGAAAAGAAATAAACCTTTATATAGCACCTACTATGTTCCTAGCACCCTGCTAAGTATTTTTATATAAATATTATTTCATTTTATATTCATAATAATCCTGCCAGCTAGGTGCTGCTATTTTCTTCATCTTATAGTTGAAGAAGAATTGTAAGGGACAGATGATATTTGGATTCAAATACTTGGAAGACTATCATATGGACTTAGTTCATTTGGCCTCCTGAGGGAAAAAAATACATAAAAAATTAGATCTATATAGAGATATTTAACCTTGAAGTGAGGACAGGTATTAACCATCAGAAATGTTCAAAAGTGTAGTAGGCCTTTTGATTTAGGTAGGTAGTTCCAACTGAAATCTTTAAGCAAATTCAGTCAACAAATATTTATGATGCACTTCCTATTTTCTAGGCACTGTATTTACAATGAAAATAAACACATGACTCTTATCTTTAAGGAGCTCACATTCTCAAGGGACCAGGGGCACATGTTGCAGAGGGGATTCCTTTTTAGGTATACATCAGATAGTCTTTGAGATCCCTTCTGAGTTTGAATTAAAAACAAAGCAAAACAAAACAAAACTGATGTATAAAGAAGTCTACTTCATTTGAAACTCTACTTTTTTTAAAGTAGTGTTCTGTATAAATTGGATGATTTAGTAGCATTATTGAAAACTGAAAATGCCTACACTGAGAGTAAAGATTGCCAAATCAATGAATATAAATAAAAGAAATATGGTTTAAAATTGAATTGTATTCCTTTCCACAGCTTTCCCAGTGGTTATGCTAAAAAAGACAAATGAGAGCAAAAGTCCCCAGCTCCAAGCCTCTAATATACTTTTATGAAACATGGAGCCAATTCTAATTAATTATGATAATGGGATATGTGTAGCTGCTGGGTAATTGACATGCACAAACAATTTCCTCCTCACAATTTAGTCATTAGACATTCAGCGTCTCCACCACCTACCCTTTTACAAGAAGGGCTAACAGGGAGGGACATTTCATAACTTCTCTTTGCCCTGATTCTGATAGAGGAGCTGAGAAATGATGAGACAAGTCAAATGTTGGATGGAAAGAGGATAAAAAAGTGAGACATTCAGATTGAATACCAGCTAACTATTCAACATCTACATTATTAAACGTAGGTCAAAAGTATGAAAACTCCTGGAATTTTGAAACTTTCCCCATGTGATGTTTCCACCACATCCCTGCAATTTCTGTATCACTGAAACTTTCCCATTCATTTAGTTTTTGCCTTGCTTAGAATGCAAACTTCTTGAGGCCAGGGATGGCATTTAAAATCCCTTTTTATCAATCACAGTGTAAGCCAGTGCTAGGCATAGACAATAATATGTGTTCAATAAATATTTCTGCTCGTACAGACTCAATCAGTATGAAGGTTAAAATGTTAACTTTGGGCCTGACACAAATATTGGAGTACTTCATTGTAGAAGAAAGTGACAATTTTTTTTATCTTAACCAAACATGTGAATCAGTCAGAAAAAGCACAGCAATGCATGCTGATGTAGTATAACCAGAGCAATTCATTATAATAACAATTTCCTGAAATCATGACTGGTACAGGTCCGTGGCATATATGTACAATTTTTTTAAATTTATTTTTTGAACTTACAATGGCATTTTAATAAAATTAACTTTATATAAAGCTATTGGATAGTACATATAAGTTATTGGATTGGATATATAAGACCAGAATTCTTCAGATTTTATTGGATTGAATATATAAAACCAGAGTTCTTCAGATTTCCACTTAGTTTGCTTTGTGAATTTGGTTTTTTAAGATCAACTTCTATAAGATTAGGAGTGATGTCGAAGAGAGAGATGGGAGAGCTGGTTCAAAATGTGAATGAATTCATTTGGACCTTCTCTGTAGCCATTGGGAGCCTTATTGATGCAAAAGCAGCAGGCCTAAGATTTAGCAAGGACATAAACAAAGGCAATGATACAGGAAAAGGATCAGGCCTATATAGGATGATTTTAGGGCTTCCTTACGAGGGCAAGAGATCTAGGGTAAGTCTTGCAAGATAAAGGCACAGGGTGATGACTAGGAATGAACAAGATAAGGAAATCCCCTTCCCCAGGATGAGGGGTGGGGACAGGGAATCTTGTGGGCTTGGATTAGGGGAAGTTGTGGTAAGGGGAAACTTTAGGGCACCAAGGGCTTCACAGAGTCAATCAATATTATTTTAACTCTTAGGGTACTGTTTCTATCCACATCATTTCCCCACTCAACCACTAGGTAGGAGAATTCTTTTGGAGAACAGGGGTGAAGGTCATTGTCTTCAGTAGTTGCTTCCAGCTGAACAAGGGCAACCAGTCTGCTTCAGGGGCCAGAATAGGTTGAGGAGGGTGATCAGCATGGGTTGTAGAATGCAGTGCCAACTAAGGTCCAAGGGGGAGTGAGGCAAACCAGTCGGGGTCATCAAAGGAAGGGGTTGGAATCCTAAAAGTTGCAAGTGCAGACAGTGACTGACTGGCCTCTTTTTCTTGACCCATCCTGCTTCATTCACCCTCTTGACTCAATGTACAATATTTTAAATTGATTTTCATGCTGTCTTACTTGATGTGGGAAGGGAGACCTTTGAAGTATGTGACTTTTTTTTAATACCAGTATTTAAAAGCTTTGAGACTGCCTTTTTGGTAATCTAAACTCATTGGGGAACAAATTTTCCTTTAGCCAACGTGAGCTCATTGATATTCAAAGAAGAATTGTGAATGGAGTTTTAATCCTCTGAGATTGATTGGTTTAGCAAGGCGCATAGCACTTTTTAGCCCAATGAAGCATCTCAAAAATGATTTAGCCTCTTTGAGAACATTGAAGCTTTATAACATAAAATAAAATACTTTCTCCCCTGTCTTCATTGCTAAGTATTAAAGTGCTTGTCAATTTTGCGAACCACCTACATTTCATGATTAAAACAAATTTGATCACTTATGGTGGCATATTTTAATAATTTCCTTATGAGTTTATAGAGAATAATCAGAATTCAATTGTGTGGCATTTCAAACTATTACAGCCTGGAAGTGGGAAGTTTGGTGGCATAAGGTTTGAAGTGTAAATCAGTTCTATTTATCTGTGTTTGTCATCTATCACTGTTGATCTCTATTGAGGCCCTTGGACAAGTCTGTCATTCCAGCACAAAACAATACAAAGGCAATCCCTTGTCTGCACATTAAATCCTGCATCAATCTGTTCAAAGCCTACAGCACCACAGTCCTGGGAGCTGGTATAGCTGCATTAAATCAATGAAATACATTAAGTTTGTTTTGACATATATTGGAGCAATCAAATATTAAAGTTAAGCTGTATACACTTTAGGAATTTATAATTTCATCAGTGTGGGTGCTCTCTCTACCATCCCTAATTGCGACTACTTCCATGGCACACACAGTGTATACTTTCAGGAATTGATGTGACATAAAAATTTCTTATCCCTAGATGGTCAGCACCTCGATCAGAGGTGGGGAACCTGTGGTCTCAAGGCCACATGTGGCCCTTTAAGTCCTCAAGTGCAGCCCTTTTACTGAATTGAAACTTCGCAGAACAAATCCTTTTCTGTAAAGTTTGATTCAGTCAAATGGCTCCCCTTGAGGACCTAGAGGGCCACATGTGACCTTGAGGCCACAAGTGCCCCACCCCTGACCTAGATGATAATAAAACACTTTTAACTTAATTATTAGACTGATCCTTGGTGTAAGATGTATGTTTGTACATATATGAACAAATTGGTAATGATAGGATCTACAGACAAAGCATTCAAGTACTCAGAGTCGCATACACCTATTATGAAACATCAGGGTTAGACTTTACTGTAAGGTAACTTTCCATCTCACCTATCAATATATAAAATGGAAGGGATTGTTTTAAATATGTTTGAAATCCTCAAACATTAACTTTGTGTAGTACTGATATGTACTAGACTCCCTGTATCCAGTGTTTATTGTTCCTACTATACTAGAGCTGGAACAATCTTGGAAGACTCCATATTCTATTTATAACATCTCAGCAAGGATTTATATAGTCATTGATCAAACCTCTCCAAGCATAAAGATCTCACTATGCCCTCAGAAAACCCATTCCTTTTTTAGATAACTCTCAAGATGTTAGGAGGTTCTCCCTTATAAAAGGGAATCAGAGTCAAAATCATGCAAGAGGCAATCAAGAAATATGCGAATGAGTCCATGGTTTTAAATTAAAGTTTAATGAACTAATTCAATAATATATTAACTTTCTAGGTGAAAAGTGTATATGTATGGGGTTTATGGGATATTCAGGGAAAATTATTATCTCTGGTTTGAGGGCTAGGTGAGAATTTTTCAGGGCTGATTATTCACTTTTGAAGTCTACCTGCCATTCAACTCTTATCTGTGGTTCCAAGAAGCTGTAGCATACACAGGGGTCACACTCCAGTAAGTGTCACAGCAAGGGCTAAACCAGGTGGAGAGTCACAGATGAACCTCAAACCCAACACTGAGTTGTGGGGAGCGATAGGCATACCAATTATGTGAAGACTTCCCTGGTGGAACAGGCAGATGGGAACAATTTGTTCCAACAAGCCATGAGAGCAGCAGAAGCAGATGCTGTTGAGTACTTAGAGCTTGGTCAGACATTGAGGATTCCAAGGTTATCCACTGCATCCCAAGTTTTTGTCACTTGTTTCATATTTTATCTTGCCACTACATTCAGATGACTCTGAAACAGAGAATGTGCCTGATGACTGGGCAATACTTCCTCACTTAATTCCAGCTTGCACAAGACAAAAGATATCATCCATATTATTTTACTATACTATTTCGCTATTTTATATTTTATTATTTTACTATTCAACTATTTCATTATTTCACCATCCAACTATTTTATCATATCATTATTTATTTATTTAATTGTTTTAACTACCTTGACGTCTCATGACAATGGACTAAGAAGCAGATATGGATGAACTGGGAGCTGTAGTCACAACCCTGCATACAGGTAGTCTTCTCACTAGACTGAAGTAGCAGTGGGATTGAGCAGACCCCTGGGCATTTGAGTAGTCTTTTTAAGGATCAAACTTCTTACTTCCTGGCATGAGGAAGAGACTAGAAAAATTGTCTTAAAAGTTGTTTCATCTAACCCTATACTGCTCACCTTGGCAAATGTAGAACCTACACTTGCGTCGAAACAGACAAAAAAATACAAAAAATTTGTGAAGATAATTCCACTCACCATTGGCACATGGAATGTGTGCACAATTGTGGACAAGAAGAAATCCAGTAGACCTGAAAGGTGAACAGCTCTTGTTGCAATATAACTCAGGAGGTATCACATCCAAATAACAGCCTTGAGTGAAATAAGGCTAGCAAATGAAAGCCAGTTACTAAAATCATGTTTAGAATATGTTTTTCTCTAGTGGCTGCTGTGATAAGGAACACCATAAAGCTGGCATAGATTTCACAATTAAATCCAATCTAGTGAATAAGCTTGTATGCCTCCCCAAAAGAGTGAATGACAGTCTCATGACAATGTGATTACCACCTGCATCTAAGTGCATATGCTTGTACCATGCGATCCCAATTAAATCAGAGAAAAAATTTGATGAAGACCTGAATTCCTTCATTATCAATGTGCTGGAAGAAGAAAGCTTATAATTGTGAATGACTTTTATACCAGAGTAGTCACAGAATATCTGACATGGCAGAGAGTCCTTGATAGGAATGGAGTCAGAAATTTCAACAACAATGATTGTTTACTACTGGAAACTTGTGCATTTCATGACTTCATTACCAATACAGTCTTTCTTTTACCTAAGTGCAATAAAACTTTGTGAATGCATCCTGGTAGCAAACATTGGCATTTAACAGATGTCATTGTAAGGAGAAAAAGACAGATAGGGTATGAGAATGAGGAAGGCAATATGGTGCAGAGGACTGGACTGATAATAGACTTATCCTCTCCAGGTTAAACATTTGCATTAAACAAAAGCAGAGGACCCAAGGCAAAACAGCTATCAGAAGACTCAATAGCAACAGATTTGAGCATTCCTTCTTAGGCCAACAGTTGCTGTTCCTGCTTCTTTTCCTAAGAGGACATAAGAAACTGATGTCGTGACTTATAGATAAATGGGATTTAAGTGAGGCAGAGCTATAAAAAGTCATCAGCCTCACTTTGTCCTCTAGAGTCATTAGAGTACAGTGGTAGGACACAGGCCGATATGACTGGCAATGGCCCTGGTGCCAGTTTTCTTTTTTTTTTTTGGCTGATTTGGGAGAAAAGCTAAGACAACATACAACTGGAAACAGTGGAGCAAAAAAGGTGTGGACAGCTTTCAGAGATTTGATGTACAAACACTCATTGCCATCAGGACTGATTTGATTAAAATTATGGGGAAATTCAGAAGCTACTGAACAAAATGCAAGAACTTCACAAGGTTTAACAGCAGGGTAGTGCATATATCTCTAAGAAGGTAACATTTAACTCCACCAAAAGTAAACAGCAAATGAAACTTAGATGCAGGATTTTTGGCTCAGTCAGTAAGCACATGATATTAGCTTTACACTGATAATAACAATCCAAACTGCTTTTATATCACCCTGAGGCATATGGGTCAAAGACTTATAGTGCTTCTAGACTATTCAGTGCTAAAGAAGCCACACTGGTCAGTGATAAGGATATAATCCTGGGCAGATAAACTGAACATTTACATAGTGCACTCTACAGAACATCATCAACTCATGCTGAAACCTTTGACCATATGCCTCAGGTTGGAGTCAGTTCATCTGTAGCCAAACTTCCAACTGAAGAAGAGGTTTTGAATGCCGTTAGGTTCCTTTTGTGTGGCAAAGTGCTGATTCCATTTTAGGAAACATTTACAAAGCAGCAGGTCCACTGCTAATACCAAAACTCAGTGATATCTTCTAGGATACATGGCAAGAGAACATCAAGCCTCAGGATTTCAAGGATGCTTCCATTGCCCATCTCTATAAAGAAAAAGTACATAGGTTGTCTTTTGACAATCACAGAAGGATGTCAGTCTTAGTCATTGCCAGCAAGATTCTTGCCAGAGTCCCCCTTGATAGCCTAATCCTTCATCTTAAAGATAATCATCTTCCCCAGAGCCAGTGAGGCTTTAGAAATGACCAAGAAATGGTCAATATAGTGTTTGTTGCCCAACAACTCTAGCAGAAATACCAGGAGCTGAACAATGGTCTGTACACAAAGATCATTGATCTGACCAAAGCCTCAGTCATGAGAGCTTGTGGAAGATCATGGCAAATTTGATTGCCCAGAGACATTCATCTGTATTGCACATAAGTTCCATGACCACATGCTTGCATGGGTTTTGGATAATAGATAATGCTCTCAGTCTTTCTCAGGCACAAATCTGCTTCCTACATTGCTGGTGGATGTTCATGGAGATTGTGAAAGATATACTAGCTTGAAATACTTTCCTCCTTTCCTCAGATATAACATATTGTCCATTCATTAACACTAAGCTCACAGCCAGCAGTGGCTGCAGACATTCTGGCATGAATTATTCTGAGCGCTTGGGCTTAGAGCCCAAAGTACTAGCACTAAGTTTTGGGTGCATAATTGCAACAAAACAAACAAACAAATAAATTTTAAAAATCTTGAATTTTAAAGGTAAACAATGAAAACATGGAAAAAATGTACAGTGAACTCTTTATAACAGTAGGATGAACAAGACAAGAGAAATGCATAGTAGAAAACTACCTGCTCCACAAACTTGTGTGTATCACATTTCTCATTTTATTTTTTCTACTGCACATAGCCACAAATGTGTTCAGTTGCCAATGTGAAATAAAATCATGCAAATGTTTAAAGTTGTGAAGTTAAATGTTGAATGTTGAGAACTGACTGCATTTACATATAAATATCTACACAAACATGCACAAACATATATTGTATAGATAGATATATATATATATATATATGTGCATAAACCATACTGCTTAAGTCCTTACCATCCAGTCCTTTTTAAAAGTCGTTAATATTTTAATTAACCATTTCCCAATTGCATATATGTTTTTTAAAAAACATTTTTTCAAGTTTGAGTTTCAACCTTTTTCTCTCTCCACTGTCTCCTACCGTATCCTGGAAAAGGTAAGCAATTTGAGGTCAATTATACATGTGAAGTCATGCACACTATAGTTCTGAATTAGCTATGTTGCAAAATAAAACACACACAAAATTGAACAAGAAAAATAAAGTACATAAAAAGTATGCTCCATTCGGTATTAAGAGCTCTTCAGTCATCTCTCTGGAAGCAGATAGCATTTTTTATCATGAGTCCTTTGGAATTATCTTGGACCATTGTCTTGATCTGAGTAGCTAAAATTTTCCCAGTTGATCATCCTTATATGGTTACTTTTAAGTATAGGGCACAATGTTCTTCTGATTCTACTCAGATCACTTTGCATGAGTTCATAAGTCTTCTCAGGTTTTTCTGAAACTATCTTGCTTGTCATTTCTTATAGAACAGTAGCATTCCATGACAGTTATATACCACAATTTGTTCATTTATACAAGTCAAAGTCACAAATTTCTCACAGAAAAGGAACAACTATAAATATTTTATTGGACAAATAGGTCCACTTTCCTTTCCCTTGATTTCTTTGGGATTCAGATCTAGAAGTGATATAGTTGGGTCAAAATGTATGCAGTTTCATAGCTTCTTGGGTCTAGTTTCGTGCTGTTCTTCAGAATAGTTAGACTAGTTCATAACTCAGCCAACAAAGAATTAGTATCCCAAGTTTCCAATATCCTCTCCAACATTTGTCATTTTCCTTTTCTGTCACTTCAGTCAATCTGTAGGTATGAGGTAGCATTTCAGTTATTTTAATTTTCATTTCTCTAATCAATAGTAATTTATAGTACTATTTTCTTGTGACTTTTGATGGTTTGATTTCTTCTTCTGAAATCTACCTATCGGTATCCTTTGATCTTTTATCAATCAGGGAATGACTTATTTTTATTAATATGACTCCATTCTTTACATATTTGAGGAATGAGACCTACATCAGACAAATTTCCTGCAAAATTTTTTTCCAGTTTCCTAATTTCCTTCTAATTTTGACTGCATTAGTTTTGTTTGATCAAATGGTTTAATTTTACATAATTAAAATTTTCTATTTTACTTGCCATTATCCTTTCTGTCTCTTCTTTGATAGTAAATTATTCCCTTGTCCATAGATACGTTCTTCCACACTTTCCTAATTCATTTAGAATACTTTATGTGTAAATCTATTTTGACCTTATGTTATTGTATAGTGAGAGAATTGCTCTGTGACTAGTTTCTATTAAACTGCTTTCCAGTTTTCCTTGGGAATTTTTGTAGGTTGCTGAGATCTTACCCCAAAAGCTTCAGTTTGGGGATTTTCAATACTAGATTTCTATTGTTATTTGTTTTTGCCTGTTGTGTAATTAATCTGTTGTGTAAACAATGCCAACAATTTATAACCCTATTTCTTAGCCATCACTAGATTGTTTTGATGATCACCATTTTATAATATACTTTGAAGTCTGGAAGTATTAGACAACCATTTTTTTAAATTAATTCCCTTGATATTCATGAACTTGTGTTTTTCTTGACGAATTTTGTGATATTTTTCTAGCTGTATAAATTAATTCCTTAGTATTTTCATAGGCATGACAGTGAATAAGTAAATCGACTTAGGTAGATTGTAATTTTTATTATATTGACTTGTCCTGTGAGTAATTAATATCTCTCCAAATATTTAAATCTGTCTTCATTTGTCTGAAAAGAATTTTATAATTATTTACTTGCATAATGCCTGGGTTTGTCTTGGCAGATAGGCTCTGAAATATTTTATATTCTTCACAGTTACTTTAAATGCGATTTCAGTTTTCATCTCTTTCTGCTGGACTTTGTTGGTAAAAATAGAAATAGTAATTATTTACATGGGTTCATTTTCTATCCTGCAACTCTGTTGGAATTAGTTTTTAGTTGATTTAAAGGATTCTTTAAGTATACCATCGTATCATCTACAAAGGGATAATTTTGTTTCCTTATTGCCTATTTTTATTCTTTCAGTTTCTTTGTCCCATCTTATTCCTATACGAGCATTTTTAGTACAATATTAAATAATGGTGATGATAATGAACATCCCTGCTTCACTAAGTATGTTTTTTTCATAAACAACATATTACTGGATTCTAGTTTCTAATCTATTCTGCTATATACTTCAGTTTTATTAATGTGTTCATCCCATTCCCATTCCCAGTTATGATTACTAATTGTGTATTTCCCTATATCCTATTTTCTTCTGTTTATCTTTGTCTGTCTGTCCCTGTCTCCCCCACTCAGTCTCTCTGTCTCTCTGCCTCTCTGTCTTTGTCTCTGTCTCTCTGTCTCTCTGTCTCTGTCTCTGTCTCTCTCTCTCTGTCTCTCTCTCTCTCTCTGTGTCTCTCTTCCCCAAAGTCTGTTTTACTTCTGACCACTGCTTTTTAAAAAATCATGTTCCTCCTTTCTTCATCTCCCCCTATTTTCCTCCTTCTCCCATTTGCATGTTAGATAAGACAAGTTTCTGTTACCAACTGAGTATACGTGTGTTTATTTTTTCCTTTTTAACAAATTTATCTGTGAGTGAGCTTCAAGCATTGGCCATCCTCCACTACCATATTCCTTTCAATTGTAAAAACTCTTCCTTGCATACCTCTTTTACGTGAGATATTTTCTCCATTCTTCCTCTCTTTTGCTCTTCTCCCAAGTTCTCTCTCTCACCTATCCATTTTTACAACCTCTCAACATAATCAAATCACTCCCACAACATCTATGTAGAATTCTTTTAATATCTCTAATGGTAGTAAAATTCTTAAAAGTTAGAAGTGTAATTTTCCCATATAGAAAGACAAACAGTTTTACCTTATTGGATCTGTTATGATTACTCTTTCATGTTTACCTTTTTATGCTTCTCTTAAATCTTATATTTGAAAGTATAAACTTTCTGTTCAGCTCTGGTCTTTTTCATTAGGAATGTTTGAAAGTCCTCTATTTCATTAAACACCCCCCCCCCCCCCCGCTTTTATCCCTTGAATGATTATACGCAATTTTTATGAGGAGGTAATTCTTGGTTGTAATCTAAGGTCTCTTGACTTCTAAAATATTATATTCTAAGCCCTCCACATCTTTAACATAGTAGTGGCTAAATCTGTTCATCCTAACTATGGTTTCATGGCCATTGAATAGTTTGGCAACTTGAAGGATGTTTGTTTTGCTAGAAATTTGCCCATAATATTCCTGGGAGTTTTCATTTTGGAATTTCTTTCAAGTTGCAGTTGGTGAACATTAAAAAATATTGTTCTATTTTTAAAATATGGAATAAAAACAAACATTTGCATAACAGTACAATGAAAAGATGATTACACTGAAAATCTATTATGTACAACTTGTTATCCCTTTTAAATTTATAACAGTTATAATGTAAATTTATTTTTTCTTCCTTCCCCCAAACTAGATCCAGCTGCCATTAGACACAAATATGAATAAACAGACATATGTATACACATATATGTAAAATCAGTCTATACATACATATTTCCATTTATCAGTTCTTTCTCTGAATGTAGATAGCATCTTCCTTCACATATCACTTATAGTTATTAGGGTATTTAAAATAATCAAAATGATGTATTTGTCCAAAATTCTTTTAAAAACAATATTACTGTTACTGTATCCAATATCCTCTTGGTCCTGTTCATTTCACTCTTCATTATTTCATGAAAATCTATGCATATTTTTCTAAGATCATTAAGCTTATCATTTCTTATAGCTTAGTAGTATTTTATCACACTCATATGTCGTCATGTTTTCAGCCTTTTCCTAATTGACAGCTATCCCTGAAATTTCCAGTTCTTTCCCATCATAGTGAGAATGGATATAAATATTTTAGAACATGTAAGATATTTTCCTTTTTCCTTTGGAAATAAACTTAATCCTGGAATTTCTGGGTCAAAAAGTATAGGCAGTTTAATAACTCTTTGGACACAATTCCAGATTGCTCTCCAAAAGCTCACAATTCCACCAACAATGAATCAGTGTCCCAACTTTTCCACATCCCCTCCAACATTTGTTATTTTTTCCTTCCATAATTTTAGCTAATCCAGTAGGTATAAAATGATATGTCAAAGTGATTTTATTTGCAGTTCTCTAATCATAGTAATTTAGATTCATTGGGAAAATTGCATATTGACCATTTATCAATTGGGGAATGCCTCATATTCTTATTTTTTTTTAATTTTGTGGGTTTTTTTTCAGTTTTTATTTAACCCTCTGTTTTTTGGATACTGGTACAATTTTTTAAAAATTTATTTAATTTTAGTTTTCAATATTCACATCCACAAGTTTTTGAGTTTTTAATTTTCACTGTCTCCTTCCTTCCCTCCTCCCAAAGATGGCATGTAACCTGATAAAACTCTACATATACATTCTTACTAAACATATTTTCACATTAGTCATGTTGTAAAGAGGAATTAGAATGAATGTAAGAGATCACAAGGAATAAAACAAAGCAACAATAACAACAGCAACAAAAAAAGGAGAGCAAGTAGTATTTTTCTACCTGCATTCAGAGTCCATAGTTCCTTCTCTGTATGTTGCATTTTCCATCAAGAGCCTTTACTAGTTGTCTTAGATCCTTGCACTCCTGAGAAGAGCAAAGGCTATCAAAGTTTGTTATCACACAACGTGTCTGTTAGTGTATGCAGTGTTCTCTTCTTTCTGCTCATTTCACTCGGCATCAGTTCATATAAGTCTTTCTATGTTTTTCTGAAATCTGCCTGCCCATCATTTCTTATAGCATAATAGTATTCCATTGCATCTGTATAACTTGTTTGGCAGTTTCCCAATTGATTCCTATCCCCTCAATTTCTGATTCTTGGCCACCATGAAAAGAGCTCCAATAAATATTTTTGTATATATGGGTTCTTTTCCCATTTTTAATGAACTCTTTGGGATACAGACCCAGAAGTGGTATTGGGTCAAAGAGTATGCCCAATTTTATAGCCCTTTGGGTACAGCTCCAAATTGCTCTCTGGAATGGTTGGATCAGTTCTTATCTCCACCGACAATGCATTAGTGTTCTGATTTTCCCACATCTTCTCCAACATTAATAATTTTCCTATTTTGTCAGGTTAGCCAGTTTAACAGGCATGATATGGTAATATTGTTTCAGTTTTCCTTGAAAATTTTTTGAAATATGATGTCTAAGTACTTTTTTTGATCATGGCTTTTAGGTGGTCTATTAATTCTTAAATTATCTATCCTTAATCTTTTATCTAGGTTTATTGTTTTTTCATTGAGACATTTCCCATTTTCCTCTTTTTTGTTTTTTTTACTTTCTTCTAATGTTTCTTGAAGTCTTATGGGTTTAATTGCCCCATGTTTATGCCCAATTATAATTTTAATTAATTATTTTTTTAATAAACTTTGGCAATTGTTTTTTTTTCCCCAATTTGACTAATTTAGCTTTTTAAGGAATTATTTTCATCAATGAATTTTTGTACTTCTCCATTTGGCCAATTCTGTTTTTTTAAGATATTATTTTTCTTTAATATAATTTTATTCCTCTTCATCACACTATTTTCTTTTCATAATGCTTTCCATTCCTTTCATTTCTTTACCAGATTTTTCCTCTATCACTTTTATTTGAGTTAAAATTAGTTTTTCCTCTTCCAGAAATTCTTGTTGTGTTTGTGAACAATTCAGTTATTTTCCTTTGAGATTTTGCTTGTAGCTGCTTTGAATTCATTGTGTCTTGATCTTCCCTGTCACTATCTTGGTTTTTCTTTTCTTTTTTTTTTGGTTGTTGTTTGATCATTTTCCCATCCTATTTCTTCCTTTTAAACTTTATGTTAAAGTTATACTCCATTTCTGACACTGGGGGCGACATGGGAGTGCAGGTTGGAGAGGCCCTGTCTCAAACTCCAGGTTTTTGGTACTTTTGTTTTCAGAACTATTTCTAGGGATTGGAAAGGTGTAGCCACTGCTCTTCCCCATAAAGGATCTCTGATGAATTGGGATTGGTAATGATAATGTTCTTTGGGGTCTCTGCTCCCTTGGGACTAAAATATATACTGCCCCCTTGACTCCCAGTGACATTAATCTCTCTATCCATGAACTATGGCCTCGAATTGGTAATAACAATGGAGTCGCCAAAGAGTCTGGTCCTTGTCTAGTGCTAACACAGGAGTCCCTTGTTGCAATCTCTTTTTGACCAGTTGCCAGGTTTTCTTACTGTCTCTGTCTTGAGAGTTCTTGAAATTTCTGTTATCACCACTTGCTCCATTAACTGATGTTTCTTCCACAGGGACTGCAGGTCAGTCTCCTTCCCAAATTTCTCTGACTTCCTGAATTCTTTCCTGTTGAAAGAATGTTTCACTCTGACCTGTTTTCTCTGCCATTCCAGAATTCAATTTGAGGCATTATTTTAAAATTGTTTGTAGGGGAATGTTGGAGAGCATGTCTGAGTGTTTTTTTCTGCTTTATTAACTTGGTTCTGCCTCTGGAAGGTGATCATAGCATTTTAATAAATTATCCATGAAATGTGGTGTTTTATAATCATACTTTGTAGAGAGTCCAGAGTAATTGGATATTTAGAAAATTAGACCAAAGAAAGGAGACTGCGATTTTCTGGTCATTGCACTTTGACTAAAACAGTACTCATTCAAACCTTTCTGATTTTCTTTTCATTTGTAAAATTAGGCTGAATTATTTGAACCTTTCTTTCCTGACAGTTAAAATTAATTACACCTTTCTTACAAAAAATATCCAAATTGAATTGAGGTTCTAGAGGCAGGATGTTGGCCTGTGGAAACAGCAGCAGTGACACAGAATATATATAACTGCTAAATATAACTCACACAAGACAGAGAAGAGTAATTCTCAGAAACATAATGGGATTGAGATTCACAAATGGCTGAAGGAATGTATGTAATGACCATTTTTTAGAATAACCCTGTCAGGCACTGACAGTAGTATTCAAAGTGCTAAGAAGTGAAAAAAAAAATGGCTACTGACCAGGATGACTGTACCAATGCATCATATTCGGGATGACTTTGAATATACTTCCATCAAATTGGTTCCCATGCAACTAAAGAATTAGAGGCAGGAATACAGATTTAACAATAGTCTTACCAGCTCTTAATGGACTAACCTATAATCAGGACACCATTTAGGTGCTGAGAGAATTTGACACAATTTATATGGAAAAGTAGAACTGTCCATTTGAAAGTATTCTACGTGAATAATTGGCTTTCCTTTCCCACATTTTTCATGAAAAATGGAAAAGAGAGTAAGACCTATTGGTAGACACCAGAAGTTTAAGGGAGAATGCTCTGATGCCACATTTAAAAAAAAAAAAAGTTAAGGTTTGCTTTTTCCCTTAGGTTGATTTAATTAGTCTTAGGGCAAAATAATTCTGTTCAACATTTTTTCAATTACGTATACTATAGTATTATTTGTTATACTTTTCTTTCACTATTAAAATTAGAATAAGGATTGCATTAGATTAAAGACTTTATTTCTCTGAAGGTAAAAATGAAATATAGTAAGAATGCTTAATCTCTCTGTGTTTATCCTAAACCCACCCATTTACCGATGGGGGTATACATAGATGCTAAATATGGCCAATATTTCATCTTGTATGTTAAGAACTTTTGCCTTCAAGGTCAATCCTATAGTAGAAATACTAATTAACACTTAACATTTATAGGGTTTTTTCATCATCTAAGTACTTTACCAAAAAATAATTTAATCCTCACAAGAACACTTCACCAAAAAATAATTTAATCCTCACAAGAATCCCTGGGAAGTTCCTCTCAGAACTTGTGCAGAATAAAGGAAAGGTTAGACTAAACTCCATTGGACTGAAATTGGAACATGTCATTCTTAGTATATGTTCATCTGTCATCTTCAAGTATGTGTATGATAGAGGTTAGTAATCATAGACACATTATCAAAAACTCTAATCACCTTCCTGTTAATTTTGAAGAGATGTCTGGAAAGCATTATCCCTGTCTTTATCCTGAGATTACAATAGGATTGGGCTTCCCTAAATTGCACTAGCTCATGGAGTGAGTAGACTAAAAGAAAGTCATAATTTGGATGTTGAATATATTATCTTTATGGAAAATATATCATTGTGCCCTAATTAGTGCATTTCTTTGCTCCAAAACTTTAGTCCAAATTTCATTCATTGTGCATGTTGACTAATGGTGCATGTGGAATCAGAACACATCATATTTTCTTGTTTCTGTTGTTTGCTGCTCTAGGTACTGAACCCATGCTGGCCAAACTTAAAGTATAGGACCCAGTGTTCTGTTACAGTTCAATGCACTTGGGCTAATTATTAATAAATCATACTGATCATCTAATAATGAAATTATAGTCAAGAAACATGATTGACTCACTTATTTGCATGTTTACATTTGTTCTTATTTATGATCTTATCAGGCAGTACATTTGGTGGTAGTAAGGTTTTCACTACAGAAGCATTTCAAAGATATTAGCTATTCAAAACATTCTGACAACCATGTTGTTGTGTGCTTCCAAATCTATTAGTAGTAGTGCATCCATGTCCTAAAAATTGTGTCCATTTTACACCCCCCCACACACAAATATGTATGTGCACATATACACATATACAGATACACATATGCGTATGTTATAGATGTACATATATGCATATACATGTGTGTGCATGTACATACATATATACATATAAAGATATATGTATGTATATATACACACTCCCTCACAGAAATAAATAGAATGATCCTAACTAATATTTAGATGGATATATAAAAATATTCTTTAAATACTGATGATTAAGGAGGTAATTTATTTTTTCCAGCATATCCAGCTAGTGTTGAATGTAGTCCATATGAGAATCATATCTAGGGATATTCTGCTTTGGAAGGCAGTTCAAGATCTAGTTTCTTGAAGAAGATTCTACAGTCTCATTTTGAAGAAAAATACTAATATTTTTATTTTTAATTAATTTTAATTAATTAATTAAATTAATTAATTAAATTAAAACTTCTTTTCCAAATGTATCTCTTCCTTATACTTTATCCAGCCTGCAATCCCTTATAACAAAAAAAGAAAAGAAAAAGGGAAAGACAAGGAAAGAAAGATAAAGATGTGCATACATACAAATGCATATATACATATATGTGTGTATGTTTGTATGTGTAATATATATATATATATATATGCACACACATAGAGAAAGAGATATCAGTAAAAACTGCCAACACTGGTGGATGTTTATTTTGTTTCCAGTTCTTTGATCCTATAAAAGAGAGTTGTTATGAATGTTATTTGTGTAGACTTACTGTTAATTGTGTGTATGTGTGTATATGTATATATACATATATATGCATACATATACATGTATGCTTGTACATATAAATATTTATATACACAAATGTACATGTATTTATATTTCATACCACACAAATTATCATAAAATGATACACAATACACAATAAAAATAGATGTATATTTTCTCCAATTTGTCAAGTCCCAATTAGGATTTCTATACTAATCCAATCTTATGCCTTGAGAACAAGTTTTTCCTTAGAATGTAAATGTACTTCATAGATACACACATGCATATATATATATATATGTGTGTGTGTGTGTGTGAATCTATCTATGATATGTACACACATGCATATATATACAATGCATGTATACACACCCACACACATATACATACATGTATATATGCACGAATGTACATATACACATGTATGTATACATATATACATACACACATATATAGGGCTTTTTTCCTGTCTTTTATCTTCATGAGGTATTTGTTTAGTAATAGAATTTCTGGATCAAACTGTATGGACATGGAACGAGCTTTCTTAAGACTATTCAAAGTACTTTCAGAAATGGTTCTATCAACTCACAGTTCTCCTAAGAATCTGTTGTGTATTATGTTACTTCCTGAAAGCATAACATAGTCAGTTATGTGTCACATGCTGGTCTTGACCAGTCCTTCCTTGGTTCAAACCAGTTGTTTATCCATTAAATCACTCTACTTGAAGGAAAGCAACCTTTTAGAGGCCAGCTTTATTTAGTAAGCTTGGTTAATTCCAGATTTTGAGGGACATCATTCAATTCAGGTAGTCATCTTTGCAGTATAAATATATTACTGAGTAGTACATAGACTGGTGCATTTGAAAGTTAAGATATTTGGAAATCGATATCAGAATCAGGAAATAAAAAGCTTCTGAGAATAATCTTGTGATAATTACTTGTGATATCAGGCAATACACACAAAAATGGAAACTGTAATTTCCTAAAGTTCACTCTCTAATGATAACTATGACATAAGGAACTTTTAATGAAGAATTGATTATACCAAAGTAGTTCTGATAAGTTTTCTGTAATTTACTGATTAGGGCTTTGCTTAAATTATTGAGAAGTTAAATTTCCCCCTTAGCCCCATATGCAGCAAGTATATTCAGAAGTGAAATTTAAACCTAGAATTTCTGGACTCTGAGATCAGCTCTTTATTTACTGTGCCATGCTGTCCCTCTCCTGGTGTATATATCTCTAAATATTTTATTTTACTCTATTTTACTTTACGATTAACTTTATTATTTACTTTACTTTTTTATTTTTTTATATTATATTACATAATATTATAACTTTATTATTTACTTTACTATTAACTTTATTATTTACTACTATTATTATTTACTTTATTATTTACTATGTTACTAAAACTATTATTTACTTTACTATTAACACATTTTAGTGATGTGATAAGATATTAATGGGGTCAATTAAAAAACAGGGTTCGGTAGAGAAAAGGAAGTTTTGAACTTGTCTACTGTTTTTAAAATACTAGCTTTTCCTACTCCCTTTTCTCACAGTGAGAGGCCCTAGCTTTTACACATTCAATTCAGCAAATAATCTACTAGTCACTGACCCCATAAAGAAGGAGCTGTTAGGTGCTTGGGATACAAAGACAATGTCAAAAACAAAAACAAAAATGATACAGTTATTAGACTGAGGGAACATATTCTACTGCATAGGGCTAGAATATTTACATGGTTATGGACACATAAATAATTCAATAAGGAGGACAACTCTGGTATGATGGGATTGGTAGGGAAAGGATGAGTAAAGCTTCCTTAGGAAGTGATACCTGAGATTAGGTTTTCAGGAAGTGAAGGATGAATTAGTTTAGCAGTTACTATTTTCTTAGGAGGACTGAAAGGAAATAGCAGGAACATAGTTTTGGAACTAAAAAGGGATCAGGCAGTCCAACTCCCTCACTTTATAGGGGAGCACAGAGGCCCAAAGTACAGAGGGGCTTGCCAAAGGTCACAAAAGTAAAAGCTGCAGTGATCTAATTTAAACTTAGGACTTCCAATTCCAATTCCAATGCTCTGTCTATATACCAATGTATGATATTGTGGAGGCTGCTTTATGAAAGTGGAGGTAATATATGGTTTATTAAGTAAAGTACTTCCATCTAAAGAGACATGCTTTTTCCTGATTATGACTACAGTTTAGCAGCAGTGACCTGAATCTTTTCCTTGCCATTTTGGTGTAGGGGCCAGATTGTTTGTACTTAAGCTGTGCCTAATATCAGTGTACTTTCCTTGTTTTAATCTACTTTGTATTTTTGTATTATAAGATGTGGTACTACCCTCATTTTCCCCATTTATTGACTCAATACTGCCAAACAGAGACTACTCTGGAAAAATTTCAGAATAGACCATAAAAATGTTTTTCCCTTATATTTTCTTGAATGTAAGCAGATCCTTAAAGGTCACATAAGCAACAAAGGAGATATAGGATAGTCTTTATTCCATACCTCCCCCCACCACACACAATAAGAAATGAAGAAATGTAAGCTGATCCACAACAGATCATAAAAATAGTATTTTTCCCTCTAACTTGTTGAGTAATACTTTCCCAGGATTTCATACAGTAATACAACATTATACACTGAGAACAAGTTTTCCCTCAGAAGGGAATACAATCGGGTCTGTTAGGTAGTACATCATTTCAAACTGATCCTGCACTAATGAATCACTTCTAACCCATAATACAAATAGCAGAACCAAAAAATTGTATTCTATGCTTTTCTCCTCTGTTAATTAGAAGTGATGTGCATGATCATTTTTCTTTTCTAAAAAAACAGATATCCAGAATTCTTTTTATTATAGAAGGCTACCTTCTAGAACTCTCAAATTTAAGGTCAGTTAAAGAGGTAAAATCAGAACTTGACACTGTATGTGTGTGTGTGTGTGTGTGTGTGTGAGTGGGAGGAGGAGACTCTCCTTTTCCAGCAAGAAAGCTATATTATGGTATTACTCTGCCAAGAAATTAATTTTCTTCTATTTAAGAAGCTAGCTGGAGGTCAGGAATTTTTAGTACTTGAATCAGATACTACTGCTGTGGAGGGTATAGGTTCAAATTGTGGTATCATCACAATGAGAGATACTACGTGCTAGCAAAAACAGAATTTTATTTGTTGATATAAATTAAAGGAGACCCAAACTGTTATCACCAGGGGAAAGTTTTTGAAAAGAAGTTCTAGACAACTTCTAGGGTCACTGGCTCAATCTGGATGGAAGGATATTGATCCAACCAGGAAACTACTTGTTATTCATACTTCCCTCCACCCTACCGTAGGCATGCAACTTAGAGAGTCTCACAGGTCTTATAGGCAGTTATTACAAATTAAAAAAGTTCTAAACAAGTTCAAACAGTGATAATGTTACTTACAACTAAACTGAAAGGCACTATTTGTTCACCTTGTCTTTCAATAAAAGGTCTTCTGTGAAGTAACTTTCTCCTATACATGTTGTCTTCTGGGTAGTGCTACATGGTTGAGCAGTTATACTAACTCCTAACTCTCCATGATTGGGACCTGGAGATTTTTTCTTTTAGCCTGTTTGCTAAAGGTAGTTTCTATGAGCCTTAGACCAAAGCAGCCATTAATTGTTCCTTGGTGGGGGAACCCAAGAACTCAAGATTGCTTCTAGCTTTACTGAGTTTATTGTAGACTAGAAGTGGACAAAAAGAGACTACCTCTGCAAATGACCTCCTTTTTTATAGACTCATAAGAAACAATAATTTTCCTCACAATGTCTCTCCTACAGAAATATAAGCTCTTGGGAGCAGCACCTGGATGCTATTAAGGATAACAAGAAATGTCCTTAGTAGTCTCAAGTTGATTCTTGTGCTCCTGCCAACACCTTTTGAGACAGGAGGATGCTAAGACTTAAACGAAGTCTCAGCTTCCCAAAGGGTGGTTCATCGGTTTGGTCTGGGAACAAATTCAATCAACACCCTATACATTTTCTATGAATGACCTGATTTTATGACTTTAACATTCTGTACTTTAAAATGTTGTCAAACCATACAGTTTAAAAATGCTTGCTCTTAATTAGTAAATAAATGTAGCCACTTCACAATTGAGCCTACTTCCCTTTCTAAATGTAATCTTTCTGACCAGAAACTTGGAAGGTAGCCACTTCTACTTTAGCAGTCAGCTTATTTACCCTGCCCTTATTTGACTGAATGATTGGAGAGAGAGGGAAAGGATAGAGGGAAGGGATGCTTAGGCTGCAAACTCCAAGTAATGATCTTGCCTCCAAATGGCTCAGAAAATACCTTCATCACATTGCCAAAAAAGACCTATGCTAATCCTGTTTCCCAGGGAAAACAGTGTTCTTGCCAACAGTCAAACCCAAATGCAAACAATTCATTCTGCTAAATAATGTACAAAGAAATAAGCAAAAGTCATTAGTGATAGGAATGTTGAAAGTACTTCCGTTTTTATTATAAAAGAGAAAATTCATGCACACTGCTAAATCCTACCAGATTGATCTCTTTGACCCTCCACAGCAGTTCACAATCTTTGTCAACCTGAAGGTCAATTCAAGAAATTGGTATTATGCATTAAATACATACACAGTATTACGTTAGGAGTTGATCCCTGAAAAACAAAAATGTAGTATTGTCTGCCTTCAAGAAGCTGACATCCTCATGGAAGGATAGTACATGTATATAACATGTTAATGTTAATTGGGCAGATTAGAAGCACTAACACCTGGAAAGTCCTGAAGGAATCATGGGTAAGGTGGTACTTGAGTAGCACTTCAAACAACATAAGTGTTCAGAAATACGGAATTGAAACCAAAGCATTTTGGATATGAGAGGTGACTTGTATGCTTGCAGTAAGATAGGAAATGAAACTGTGTTCACCTTTCATTGCCCAAGAGGACTATGCCATCAGAGAAATGATGACATGACTTGCACTTGACTTTGTTTTGAGTGAGGGAGGGCTGTGCAGGTCACCAGCCTCACTTCTCCTCCAGAGCCATCTAAATCCAGTGACCGATATTCATCAGGATGACTGGAGATGACCCAGGATGTACTGGGAGACCTTGGACCCTTTAGGCCAAGGTCTTTGCAGGTCCTCACTTAGGGTGAGGTAGCGGTAGTGCCCATTCATTCAATATGAATGATTTCAAAAGAAGTCAAGAGTTTGAGGGAGAGCTAATAGTTCAATTTGGTTGAAGTAGAGTTAGTGAACAGGCTACAATGTGAAATATTACAATGGTTTTCAACACTAGAAGGGATGGAACTGAAGAATGCCTATAATAACTAAGGTGGATGAATTAACACAATGCATAATCATTTATTTATCCATAAGGTAATGAATATAGAGATAGTGGGATGAAAATGTTTGCTTCAAAGTGAAATTATAATACCTGCTTATAATTGTTGAAAGTCCATTTATACAGATAGAATTGATAGTAATTATAATAGAATACTTTAACTGCATTATTTTTGGAGGGCTGATATTTTTTTAGATCACTTTAAAAGCTAACCCAGTTTTAAGTACTCTGTGTAGTAGATTTCTGATTTCTCCTTCTAAGACAGGAACCAAGAAAAAATATTTTTAACTTATTATACTCTCTCTTCTCTCTCTCTCTCTCTCTCTCTCTCTCTCTCTCCTCTCTCTCTTTCTCTCTCTCTCTCTTTAGCACAGTCATAGCAAGGCAGCTAGGTAATTTCAAGGAGTTCATTATTAAGTAGACCCCTATATAAAATTTTAGTAATATAATTAAAATGCAGTATTAATAACACAAACTTAAAGCCATATACATATTTTATATGTAGGCAAATCATTTAAATCCAATGTGAAATGAAATCTGATAATTGTAACAGTTCTTAGTAGAAATATATTTCACCTGATTGCTTTTAAATTTGTTTTCATGTTAGCTCTCATTCATATTTCACAGTTACTTAAGTCAGAATGTAGACAATCATTATAACAATATGAAATGAGCTTGAAATTGTGTGCTTAATATTTCCTGTCTCTACGTATAATCCAAATATTTTTCCAATAGGTAAAAATAATCAAATGATATTTGATTTTGAATTGTTGGGATGGTTCATGGGTGTGTGTGTATATGTATGTGTGTGTGTGGGTGTGTCTGTGTTTATGCCTACATATAAGTGAACTCTCACTTATGTACTTGCTGGTCTGGAGTGGGGAAGAGTAATGAGAGAAGACGATTTTTTATCCCACAAAATTGTCATAAATTCTAAGATCTTTCTTCTTTTTGTCCCTGAATTTCAATTTTGGTTACATAAGCATTTTTATGGAACATATGATTCTTTACTATAAATGTTTAAATCTCTTTTTAGATCCAATCCGCACTTGATTTTAAAGGGTAAAAATCATTCAAATGAGAATAAGTTTGTTTACTAAACCGTCACATACTATAGTTGTCGCTATTCTTAGGAAGGTGTTGGAAAATGTTTGCGCTGGTTAAGAAGATTCAGGAAGACAACAAGTTAAACTCTCTCCTGGGTAGTAGTAACTTGTGGGAAGAGTGGAAAAGGTACAGCAAGCTATTCATGGTGCTGTGATTTTCTTTAAAGAAACTAGAACTGAATCTGAATTTTTATTTTAGCCTATAGTCAGAGGGGATCCAGTGAAGTTTTCTGAGCAGGGGAACAATATGGTTAGACCTAAGCCTTTTGGAAGATTATTTTGCCAGTTGTGTGGAAAATGGATTGGAGAAAGGAGATAGTAAAAGTGGGAAAACAAGTGGGAAGCCTTTAGATTACCAGGTGAAAGGTAAAAGCACCTGAATTACTGTAGCAGCTACAAAAGTGGAGAGAACACGTGAGATATCTAGTAACCATCACGTATCTAGGAAGCATATATGTCCTGGGGGCCAGGGGAGATATAAGTGATGGATGTCATAGCTGGGCACCATCTGCATTGTAGTGCAGAATCTTTGAAAACTGAACAGTTCTCTGAGAAAGAGTGCGGTGGCTGCATATAATCTCTGCCTGCTCAGGCAACCTGCACCTCCACATTTCACACATAGCATTGCAGATAGGCGTATTTATCAAACAAGCTGTCACCCTAAGAAGGAAAAAATCAGGCCTTAAAGAGACAGGATTCAGGATAGCTAAGCTTCATAGGTAGAAATGAAGAGAAAGAATTGTTTAGACTTTAGAGCATCACTAATACAAGGACCCGTGGATTAATGTAGCCTCCAAACAGGTGAAATGTCAAAGGGTAGACCTCAAGAGGAATAAGGACATCAGCACACAGGAATCTCACTTATTTCCCATTTTTTGCCTAAGTGATTACAAGGAGGGAACTGTAAGTCCCACAGACCTCCACCAAAAAGTCAGTTCATAATCCAAAAACAAAAAGAGTTCAACCTCAGAATTTAAAATAGGCTTAAGGAAAAAGTAAAATGATGGATGAAAGGAGATGAGAATATTTGAAGGAAAAATTAATAGAATCAAAGTGTGAGTAGTATAGATTGGACAAAGTGATGAATTTTGAACATAACATTGCAAAACAAGAATCATAATTTAACATGACTTTTCTATGAAGAAGGATGGAAAGAGGGCACTCAAGTTTGGCAGGATTATAAAACAGAATGACAAGAAGGACAGTAATCTTGTTCATAGTTCCTGAGAGGAAAGTCAGAAGCTTAAAAAGAGTCGTTTACAACCACTTACATATTATTAATATGTTTCTTGTTACCTGGTAGTCAATTTCCTATTTGGAATGTCAAAGATTACTATATTATCAATGTATATCATAAGAACTCCTAAGTGAAGAATGGAAAATTATTGATCTTCCAATCTATAATATCATATTCAGTTGCTCATGGGAACCAACTGAGTCTCCATTGCCTTAAGCAGGGCTCCAGGCCTTTTTGAAAGTCCACAATTGATCTACTTCTTTAAAGATCCACCAAATCCTTAGTACCAACTCTAGTCCAAGAGTGAAAGAGTGCAGCTATAGTAATTGCAGTATCTCTATCCTACTCCTTACGAAGATCCGGAGATGGTCCTGAAGTCTGTAGTTTAAAGCAATAGGGAAAGTAATATAAAGTGCATGAGAAAGATGAAAGAAAATTGATGGATACTTTGGTGATTCTGCTGTACTAGACATTGCCCTTGTCTTTATTAGAGACATAGAAGACTTCATATAAAATTGGTTCCTCAGGGTTAAGGGAGATCAATAAATACCAGTTCTCTAACACTTCTGCAGAGTACAAAACTCTAAAATTACCAATATCTTCTGAGATGCTAAAATTTATCACTCTATCCACCCTTAAGCAGAATTAATTTGCTTAGCAATTATTGAAAAAGATAAATTAATAAGATTCATTCCATGTGTTCCTTATATTGATCATGCTTTCAAAACATAAAAGATACTTGGAAAAATTATTCCCAGTAGGGCACTTCTGACATTAGCAATCATGATTTTATGAGAAATGTAACTTTAGAAGTGTTCAGGGCATGGATTTTTGGTAATGTTTGTTCTTCAGAAAGTTTTTCATCATTAAAAATATGACATGCTAAGTAATTTGGGTTTCCCCCAAGTGCTTAATATTCAGCATAGTTACATATTAAGTTGGCATAATTTAATCCCAAATACTGACATCTTATAACTTGTATCATGCTATTGACTTTAGTTTTATATATGTATGTATATATGTACATATACACACATACATATATGGGCATATATGTGTGTATGTAATATGTGTATATGTGTATATATGTATGTATATATACATACATATGTACACACACACACAGACACACACACATATATATATATATATATACCTCATCTGTTATCTGGAGCAAATTTCCTTATTTTGGTTTAGGTCAAACGATTTTCTGTTCTTAAAATGTATTTTTCTTCCTAAATATATTCATGTACCAGACACATTTAAAAAAAAAACAACTCTTATGCTAGGGAAAACCAAATAGGAAGGGATGAGGAGAAGGAATGGAAGAAAGAGAAGGACAGAATCAAGGAGAGAGAAATAGTTGGAGGAAGTTAGTGTAACGTGAGTTAAAACTCTCTACCTCACCATTAATAGGCCTCAGGTGAAGCCCATTAAGGGCTTGATTAGGAGAGACTTGTTTTGTAGGAAGGCCCAGATCTTTTGTTACTATATATAGCCCATAAAGGAGACTTTCTCTTTCCCCTTTTAAAACCCAGTTGTTAATGCTTCTCTCTCTGGTAACTAGGTATGTATGTAATGGTCAATCAGATGGATCTGTCTGTTGATCTATAATGCATGTAGTGCATATAGTCAGTCAGTTAGAAGCCCTGTATGTTGGTCTTTATTTCTCTGCTTATATTTTATCTGTTGGTGAATCCAATTAAAGAAGATTGTTGACTCCCTCAGACAATCTAAAAAAAAATCTTTCCTTTTAGAAAAGGATATATAAGAACCTGTGCAGCAGGTGTATGCCAGGGTGCTTGCTGCTGAAGTTAGCAAGATCTAATAAACGACAATAGGAAAATCATAAAACTATGGAACCTATTTTAATAGCTTCCTGGTAAATAGAGAACTAAAAAAAAATGATGGTATGCCTTATATCTTAAGACTAGAATTGTAGTCATATATATTACTGTAAAAGTGAGATAAGCTGTGCAATTACTGTCTTTGTAAACTTTATATATTTAAGCATAAAACCCTTGTCCACACTATTATAACCTGTTCAATGGGTTATGACAACCTCAGAACTGTGAGTTAGGTACCTCAGATATTATTATCCTGGGTTATGACATTTGTATCCAATGGTTATGACATGCCTGAGAAGCTCAAGCATTTGACATTGAAACAGAATCTCTCAATCTAGAAACATAGAGGGAGATCAGAATTTAATTATTTGAAGGAAGAGCATTCAAGAAGATAGAGCTAAAACTTGGTCCTAAGCTGATTAGTCTAAGGCAATATCCCAATATTATTGGTAAATGTTCTAAACTGAGTGCAAGATCCACATGTGGATACAAGTATCACTAAGGCTTACAAGTCCCAATCAATCATCCGATATTCAGGCTGATATCACTCTATGAAGAAGGTCAAGCAATGGGTATCAGTTTGGAAGACTAGTTCCAGAAGGAAGAAATCTAGTCCCTTTGAAAAGCAGCATATGAAGCAAACATTTAATCACAGAAGAAAAAGTCAAGAACTGTGTTACTTAAGAACTAGGGCAGTCATGTATAATAGTATCACTTTATACTGAAATTTTTGTGTATGGAATGTACTGTAGGAAAGCAGCATAATAGAGCTGAAAGAGTGTTGGACATGGGGTCAGGAAGACCTGGGTTTAATTAATACCTACCATTGACCTACCTACCATAAGCTATATGACTATTATTTACTTGCCATGTTAATCCTCAGTTTCTCCTCTGTGAAAAGAGGAAAATAATATCTGTAGTGCCTAATTCCCAATTCTGAGCTTGTCATGAGATGCAAATGAGAGGTTTTGAAATCTTGAAGTGTTAAATAAATGCCTAATATTCTAATTTTAATTTCTCATTATTATGTTTATAGTCAGTGGAGTTCAAGTAAAATAGATGATGTGACCAGTTGCTACCCTATTATTCTTTTCTATGTAATGTTGGCAGATTATTATGCAAGTGGATAAAATGGTGGGACGAATGAATGAAAGTGTTGGAATGTAAGCTCATCTTTTCTAAACACAGTGAAAGCATCTTTGGGACAATTTTAAGAATTATCAGACAGGAGAATTAGAAAGTCTAATAGACACATGATTTTAATTTCTTCTGCTTGGGTGTCTGTAGTTTGAGAACTTTTTATTGCACATAGTTTGAAAGTTGTGAATGTTTATAATAGTGACATACACAAAAAACCCCAAACTTTGTTATTCATTTTTTGTGGGTAAAGGTGAAAATGAAAAGGGATAGAATTCCAGGCACGGGAGATAGACATTAAAAATGACCAGAGAAGGGAAATAGCCTTGTACAAGTAACATCAAGGAAGCTACTATCATTGGATCACAGAGTATGTGGAACGGAGTAAGATATAAGAAAACTAGAAAGGTAGAAAGAGAACAAGTTATGAAGGGCTTTGTATGTCAAACAGACAATTTTATATCTGATCCTGGAGATAAGGAATCACAGAAATTTATTGAATAGGATATAAACAGGAAATCTCAGACTTGAGATTTAAGATCAATTTGACACTTGAATGGAAGATGTACCAGGGATGGGACAGAATTTGAAATGAGGAGACCAACCCGAAGCATTATGTAGTAGTTCTAGTGTGAAGTGATTAAGGCCTGCCCTAGGATGATGGTAGTGTCAGAGGAGAAAAAGGGACATATGCAAAATATGGTACAAAGGTAAAATTGGCATGCCTTAGAAATAGATTGCATATGGGGGTTGAGAGTGAGGATTCCATGATGACACCAAAATGTCAAGCTATAAGTATCCTCTGATAACCTTCCTAAATGTGAGATTCGTTGGTTTTGTGAATTGAAGGGTATGAGGAGTTTTTCTTCATATTCTATTTGCTGCTTCCTTTGGCACTCTTATTTCTTCTCCTTTTTTTTATCTTGGTGATATCCTCATATTTTCTTAAAGAAGTAAAATTCATCCTAGAGATGAAGAAAGTCATTAGAGAAAAGAAAGTCATTACATTGATTAACTTCAGGTTAGGTAGGGATATAGCTTCTGAGATCAATGGACATAACTCGGATGAAGTCAAGAACAAAGAGAATGCAGTGCTCTTTAAGAAGACCCTTCTTAATGTCTGTGAGAACACTAGTTTCCTACTATCTCAACTCTGAGCACCTTTTCCATTGTATCTTTATTAAATTTATTACTCCACATATGTGACTTTCTCATACATGACTTTTTTATTTTCTGAGAATCCACATTTTAATATTAGCAAACTGATTCCTTATAGTACATCTTATAAATTGTGTGGCAGATAGTATCCCAATATTCTAGGTGCTCACCTTTTAAAATGGAGTTTTATTGGTTATTTAAATAGATACATAAGGCTCATCAGTGTCTACTGCATTAAAAAAGTTTAAACCTCCAAGCATGATTTTTTTTTATAATGGAAAATATACATTCATGACATTTGAAGAAAAATATTTTGCCTTTAAGATCTACTTAAAACATGAATATACTAATTAAAATTTTACTTATTATAATGTGGTCTTGGAAATAATATTGGAAGCAATGGAAATGGCTAGACAATAATTAATCTTTGTGCATAGTAGTTTAGACTGGATAGAATCTTTCTTCTCATTAAGCAATAGCACTAGAATTCCTTTAAGTTTTCTGCAGGAAAAAAATGGGATTGCTCTTCCTGATTTAATTTCACATTGGAATAATTCAAGTCAGTAAGCATTTATTAAGCATCTGCTATATGCCAGGCACAGGGCCAAGTACTATGGTTATAAAGGTAAAAACAAAACAAAATAAAAATTCAGAGAAGCAAATCAGTCCCTGCTCTCGAGGAGCTCAGAGTCTAATGGGAGAAGCAACATGAAAACAATTACATAAAAGATATGGACAATTACATAAAAAAATAACTATGATATAATCCATGGCAACAAGGCACTAGAGTTAAGGGGGATAAGAAAGAGCTTCTTAGAAGGCAGGCTTTTTAACTGGCACCTAATGGATGCCAGGATGTAGAGATAAGGAAGAAGATAATTACAGGCATGGGGTACTGTCAGTAAATGCTTGGAATTGGGAGATGGAGTGTTTTGTTTGAAGAATAGTAGGAAAGGTAGTGTCAGTGGGAGAGAACTAAAAAGTAAGAAGATTAGAACAATATGAAGGCACCAGGTTTAAAAGAGTTTGAAAATCAAGCAAAAAAACCAGGGGAAACAAAACCAGTCATTTGTGACAATAGCTTGTAGAGGAAAGAAAAAATGATGCCTTTAGACTCAAAAGGCCTTAGTTCTTTTCATTCTGGATCTATAAATTATTGGCTGTGGGACCTTGGAGAAGTCAAAAATCCACTCTGGCCTTCAGTTTCCTTATCCATAAAATGAAGGATTTGGATTTGTCAATTTCTAAGGTTTCTTACAAATTTAAACATATGATTTTATACCACTTCCTAGTGAATGTGTAGGGATTGTGAGATACTGCTAATACTTCACCCTTCTGTTATTATTCAGGGATATTTAGGATACCCTATTCAATGGAAAAGGCATGCGTCTGGAGTCGTGATGGTTCAGAGTCTGTGTAAGTGGCAATTGTTTCTATTTTGGCCAGAAAATGTGAGAATATTTTCCTGCCAGATTGATTCTTTTGTGAAGGCAAACTAGTCTATTTTTTGCCTCAATTCTTGTCTAGCCTTCAGTTACTGAACAGGTATGCAAAATGAGAGCTAGGAGAGACTTTAGCTTCAAAAGGTCAAGGTCTCCCATTGCATCCCAGGCACCACTAGTCATCTTGACCTCTGTCCTGCTACTGGACTCTGGTGACTCTGGAGGAATGAGGCTGATGGCTTTGCACAGCTCTGCCTCACTTACATTCAAATCATTTGCAGAGGCTGTTGTTGTTCTTTGTTTTTGAAGAGGAATGATGATATTAGGAGGGTGATGTCTTAGAATTAGGAGGCATCTTCCTGATGTCTTTAAGAAAGGAATATACCACAAACAGCAAGGTATGTGGCTTAACAAGGTTGGTTTGGGTATAAGGAAGGGAAGGTGATAATTACAGTTCACTAACCATGCCAGTGACTTTACGACTTGTGCTTTATTCTTTTCTCCATTTTTTCACTTTATTTATTTTTTCTTTTTTGAAAGTATCTTGCTTTCTTGCACAGATTTATAGAGGCCTGATCCCACTAACCAATCAATATACGTACTTTGATCTGCCTTCTTTACAACCTAGGATGGTTTGCCCTTCTTTACGCAGCCTTGTGACTTTTTCTTCCTGAGAATTCATCATACTGGTGGCCGTATGACACCTGGTCTGCTTCAGCAATACTGAAGCTGAGAACTCCTGAGCCTAGGGATCCACTAACCTCAGCCTCCCATAGTAGCAGGGATAATACCTATGAACCACAATGTCTGACTTCTTCTGAATTATTCTTTAAGATTAAGATAACCAAACTTACAAGAACCTTTTTTGAAATTTTGTATAAAGAAATAGAAAAGGCTTATAAGTACTGTTTTTTAAATCAATGATTGTTTTTCCAGTTGACAAAGGTGGGGGGAGAAATATGAAATGACAAGGCTCCTATTAATTTTTGCTTATATTTGTTCTGAATAAAGAGAAAATAAAAAGGCAATAAGAGTTTAAAATTTCCTATGTCACAAACGAATGTGTTTCCCAGTAGACCTGAAGGTGATGACTTCGTTTTCTAAGATTTCATTTACTAATAATTAATCTTCCTATTTGAAACCCAGCAGGGTTCCTAACAGGCACTAAAGTGTTTAAATCAGGTTTGGTGCTATAAGTAGAGTGTTTGCTATTTTTCAAAGTAGACTTTAGAAACTAAGCGCCAAAAGATAATTAGGAAATCTTAACAGAAGGGAATTAAAATTCTGGATCTTTATTTTCATAATCTAAAAAACTTCTCACTACTGAGAGACTAGTAAATATGTGTGATATTAGCCACTTATTTTTTAAACATACAGTTTTGAATAATTTAAAAAATGTGTTTCTAATAGTCTCATTGAGTCTAGCATTTTTTGTACTCCACAAGATGTCACAAATTCTGATTTGTTATTTTATAAATAAAGTGAATGAAAAATTTTGTGATGTAGTCCTTTAATTGTAGTTTTCTTTGTTACTAGATTGTCATGGTCTAAGAATTTATCATCAAATGACCAACCTATGAGTTCTGAGCCTAGGCACTGAGGTAATATCTAGAAAACATGAGGAATCTTCTCTACTTAACACACAACAAACACAGAGACATGAAGCGACATACACATATTAGGTGAATTGCATTCTTGTGTCAAATTTACAGAAATAGGAGAATACAGACAAGAATTGCCCATGATGATGGGCAATTGATGAACAAGTGTATATAGCCTGCAATCTCTGTCATTGGATGAGGTTCTCAGACCAATGATATCAGAAATCCATTACACTATTGGTATAATTGTAACCTTAAGTCAAATACCCTTTCTCCTTACACTTCTAGAAGCATAAATAGTATCCTTTTTGTCACTGAATTTAATGGAATCGTTCATGAAAATAACATTAAATTATGTTCATGGATTCTAGATGGCAAATGGATCTCCATCTAATTAAGACAATCGATCTTCATTGAGGTGCTGGATGTGGAGTCCCTAGACACATGATAATATCTATCACAACATTAACAATATAGCGCTGTTTAAGATTTTCAAAGCATTTTATAAATATCTAATTTTACCCTCAAAATCACCATCTTTATCTCCATTTCACAGATGAGGAAATTGAGACAGAAGTCTGACTTTGCCAAGGGTTATACAAATAGTGTTTCATGATGGATTTGAACTCAGCTTTTCATAACTCCAGGTCCACTGCTCTATCCACTGCATTGCAGTTGTTTCTACTCTGCCATGTACCTGCTTCTCATACTTGCTGTGGGATTTCATTGAAGAGTAGTTTTGCTTGAAGTTCTTGTTTCCTTGAATTGTGGTGAAGATCAGTCTTGTTTAATTGAACAAGCAGTTATTAAATGCCTATTATATTCAAGGTACCATATTAGAGTCTTCAAACCCAAATCAACCCTTGACTCCTCCCATTCCTTCTCTACATCTGTCCCAGCAAACTTCTCATTAGGCAAAACTTTGACACCTACAGCCCTCTACTTTTTTTGCTGATATTATCTACAGGACTACTTCGTGAGGAAGTACCCAGGGTACCAAAGGCCATATAAAACCTGGCTCAGCCCATGACTCCCTTGACTACTTCTTTACCTTCCTCCCCCCATATCTCTTCACTTCTCCATCTCCAGCCCCAGTTTTTCAGCTTCCATCAGAGCAAGGGCTGCTTTTCTGTATCTATCAGTCAACAAACAAGGAAAACTAGGAGCTCACATTCTTCTTGGAGGAGAGAAAACTAGATTATTTAAATTGATTATTGATTTGCAATTTACAGTCTCTATTGTATAATATAATTGGAGGTGGGAAAGAGCATGAATAGTTGGGAGTAGGCTGAGGACAGTGACTGAAGGAAAGGTTTTCTATGGGAGGTGGCACCTGAACTGAACACAAGACATGGCAAATTCAAATGAATAATATCTTTATAAACCTTAATTTTATTTATCATCGGCATCATCCCCATCATCATCAATCACAGCGTATGGGCCCTGGATCCCTCCCCCCACTTTGAATTTCCCCTGAACTTTCCCACATGGCTCAGTCCCAGCAGTTGGCCTCTGACTTCATTCTCTATTACCTCTGATCTAGCCCAGTTTTTCATTTCTGTTATCTACCTCCCCAGGCTATTTCCCCAACCTTCAATTCTCTGTCATCTCTGACCTAGACCAGCCCTTGTAAAATGGAGGTCTGTTACCTCCAGATCACCCCAGGCTACTTCTCACCACTAATTCCATTTAGGTTCTTTCTCTAGTACCTCGAAGTCACCCCATGCTATTGGCCACTCCTTGATCACATCCCGATTTTCTTGCCCACATTAAATTGTTCAGATTCCTTAAGAGTATGAACTGCTTCTATTGATGATACAATAAACCTTCCCTTTGGCTGAAAGAGGGCTTGAGTTGAATTCTTTCAAGGTAGACCTGTACCTTTTGCCCTTGAATTGTGGGGTTCCCAGCACCCCTATAATTCAACAATCATAACCATTTTTCACAGATAAGGAAACTGATTTTTCAAGAAGGTTATGGATAAGTTCAAACTCACCAAATGAATGTTTCTGTCAAACCCCACTAATGGCTCAGGAATGTTAAAACATACTCATCCTCTGTTATTTTGCTCTTATTCAAAAATTTCTAATTTGATGGTAAAAAATCAATTTTTTTTTTCAAAAGTGTCTGCAATATATGAGTTACTTCTTTTTAAGAACTAGGCAAAAAGAAACATTAATATGAACATTGATATATTTGCTGGACTGTAAACTGCTTGAAGCTAAAGAAGGTATTAATGTCAACTCTTACTATAGTACTATGAACACAGTAAATGTTTAATACATGTTTGTGGAATGAATGAATACCAAATCCAATTCGTTTATTCCTGTATACTTTGTGATGAATTAAAATTTCTGGAAACATTTTCAGCAGTTTGTATTTTTAGCTAGCAAATCATTGATATCCCATTTCCAGATTTTCTAAATTTAAAAAAAATCATTATTTTCCCTAAATTTTTTTTGCCATTTTGCTTAATTTTTTTTTTGATACAGACAGACATTATTGGATTTTCTTTTTATATAATAGAATAACATTTTGTGTTTCCAAAGATAGAAATTGAAATGCAAAAACTAATTCTGTGCAGACATTCACATCTAAACATAGAACTTTTTGAATAAACTGTGCACCATGAACTAAATTACTCAATCTGTTTAAAGATACTGCAATAGCTATTGGATCACTTTATTTATCATATGAGAGGTGCTTATACATTGGATATTTTAAAGTGATTGATAATACCAGTTGGAGCAAAAAATTTGGAGCAATGTTGGTAAAGGATTTGGATAATCTATATATAGTACATTTTGAATTTTTCATGTGAATTCTGTACTTAGTCATTTAAAGCTCCATTTTCTTCAAGCACTCTATAGGGCCCATCTATACCATCACAAATGAATTGTAATTTTCAGAAATGGAGGACTTTTCCAAACTCAGACTCCTCCTGATTAATCACAGACTCTTCTCTAATTTGTGGATTAGATTTAAAGAAAGTTTTGTAGAGGTTAGATGTGAATCTTAAGGTAGATATTTTTAAGGTAAAAAAAAAAACAAACCTGTTCTTACATTGCATTATTAATGTATTATGTGTATAAATAAGCTAAACATTACTACTATTCTCATTCTTCTCATGTTATGTCCTATGGACATCGAATGGAATTTAGGACAAGTGCTTATCCTGCGGTTTTTTGTCATATCCAGAGGATAAAAATTTTCCCTGTGTGCATTAAATGATTGTTTTTTATGTGTCTCAGACTACATAGCAAACAGATCAAAAGGCCTCAGAAATATAAACAGATATCACTATACCAAGCAATCTGAAAAGATGACAACAGGTACATGGAACAGAATTTGATGAAAGTGGCAGGAAATGGTTTATTTCAAAATTGAAGCTATGAAGTCATTGAGATTTGAGTGGAATTAAAAGGCCCTCAATGGCAACAGTCACATGAAATCAGGCAAGATTATCTTTAAGAAAAAGTTTTGAACAAATGACAGAATCATAAAGGTTAATTCAATGAAATGGTTGGGTTTATCATGGAAATTCAGAACTAGATTTTTGGCACAAAAAATAACAAAAGGATAATATTCAAGGAGCCTAGACTTAGTGATCAATACATATTATGCAATAAATTATAAAAATGCTATACGCCCCTATCACTTCAGGACACAAAAGTCCAGTACCTGTAGAAACATAATTTGCCTATATTTGGAATGGAAACAGCAGTCTAATAATAATAATAAATAGCAATAATAAAATTAAACATTTATATAATGCTTATACTTTATATAATTCTTACAATATGCAGGGCATCATTATTATCTCATTTCATCCTCATAACATCCCCACACTAGGAGGGAGGGGCTAGCATTATACACATTTTAGAGCTGAGGAAACTGAAGCAAGCAGAGCTTTGCCCAGGGTCACAAAGCTAATAAGTGTCTAAGGCTCAATTTGAATTCAGATCTTCTTGATCCTAGGCCCAGCATTCTATCTGCTAAGATATTTAAGGAGTAGGTAAATAAAAAAAAAAATCGGATGGGATTATGTTTACATCTGAATGGAAGATTATAATTGATTAGCAATTCATGTCCCACTGAGATGATTTAAGTTGCTAATTATGGATCTTATTTGTCCTGTGACTTTCCAGTTTTACAGAGAAGCTTGCTTTCAGTTACCTCCCTTAGAGTTAGCTGTGCTATCATTCTTTATGTTAATAGAGTAAAAGCTTGCTGTTTCTCATTTCATCCAGTTTATATTTTTGTTGTGCTGTGCTTCTTGCAATCATATGGAAGACCAGAGATTTTTACATTCTTCTTCTTCATGTGTTTCCTCTCCTGTTATTGCTTTGCCTCTCATATCTCTATGTTACAGTTTTTTGATTGACGTTAATTCATTTATTCTCTGCATTCTTCAGTTGTGTATATTTCATTAACCATCAGACTCACATTTTCAGCTACTGATTGAAAGAACTTAGATTTCTTTATACACCTTTGTTTTCTGGATTGTATTCCATGAGATTCTTTCTTTTTTCCCTTTTAATTGTGTCATATGGCATTGACATTTTCTACAGTGTGTCTAAACTAGAAATCAGCATTGCAACCTGCCAGTGCTTTGCCACACAACTTCAATAACTCTCTAAAAATGCTTCACCATGAGGGCTTGGATGTCCATGATTTTAATGTGTTCATTGATAGCTCTACTTTTTCTATGGTTATTACTGTGGCAACAGCTGTTATTCTCTACAAATCCCAAAATATTTTTGCACTTTCTGTCAAATATAGAGGGGGAAAGCATAGCTATAATATCTATAGTAACCGTAAGCTTTGTTATGTTTGGTCTGATAGTTGGACTCATGCCAATGAACTCAATACTTTTTTCCTTTCTTTAAAATTCTAATATATTTCTTTTTCAAAATGTTTTATAACCACAATGTTGTTTTGTGTTCCATTTCATTTTTACACATAATTGCTAGAATTTCCATTAGGTCAAGCTTTTTAGTGACTTCAAATTTTTCTTCATATTTTTAATAAGTCCTTAATTTAATATTTTATCTATAGTATCAATAATGAAATTATTTCTTAAGATCTTTTTGCACTGTTGTATCGATAAGTACCCAAACATACACAAGGTTGCCTGCCATCACAGGTTCTTAGATCTGCATTCATAAAAGAAAAGTAACTTTTAAGAGGTTAGCAATCACTTTAATCAAGCACATGTATTAACCCTTTAACCAAGCATATATAGCATTCACCTAATTCAGGGGAGTCCCCACTCTGAGATTCAAAGGAAATACAGAGAAATCAAGAGTCAGCAGACATGCCTTCCTCTGCATGAATTCAACAGACAGTTGGATCCCAACTGTCTGACAATAATTACCAGAGAGGGAAGCACAACATCTGGGTTCTCAAAGCCAGGGGGAGAGGATGGGTTTTCTTAGTGGTTTTCCAGAGTCCTCATCTGTCACTCAAACCTCCTTGCAAAAACTAAGCCCCAAAGTAAAACCTCAACTGAGAGTATTTATATTTTTTAGAGCCAGAGAGCATCACAACCCTTTGACCCAGTGCCTTAGTAGAAAAAAACAAAAGGTACTTGGGGACCCTTTCTAAAAAACAGCTACCCTAATCAAGCTTCCCAAAATGGATAGACCCATCATTGGGTGGGAAAGATCTTTAATCACATTAAAATAATTAACAATAAAAATACATACACTGTTTCTAGTTAAAGAAACTCTTGTTTCTGTAATTTGCTCCTTGTAAAGACCTTTAATTGATAAAGGCAAGATTCAATCATAGGCACTTGATTTTACTAAAATAAAAACAGCAAAAGATCTAATTTGATTGCCGTCACAACTGTTATGTAACATGTATATGTAACAGTGTGAGAATGTCAGTGACAAAAAAGTATAAAACCTTTGTCGTGAATGGGAAATATATTTACAATTTTATTATGATTTAATACTGAAGCAAAAGAAAAGTATCCATAACTTCAGTGCATTTTTGGCACACTTTAGGGTGTGTTTGCTTTAATGCTCATTGTTTTGTACTGAAGTATTTCCAGGTGGCTACTTCATGGAATATGATTTGTTCTGTTATATCTTGGTATCCAAGAATGAAGCAATTCCACAGGTTCTGTTGTCAGGTGATCATGACAACACTTTCTAGTAGGGACAGACTGTCATCACATACAAATCCGTCTATTTCCTTGATTTTTTACAAACATTTCAGTCACACTAGATATTAGAATACTAATCCATTTAGTGGAATAGCCAAAGTCCAATTCACTGGCCATTTTCTAACCTTGTATTTTCTCTCCACCACCTCCTCCCCATCCAATGTACAGTATAGAAAATGGGTTGAACTTTAAAGAAGTTGTTGTCAGTAGTAGTAGTAATAATAGTAGTAGTAGTGGTATTGGTGCTGTGGCTGTTCAGTTGTTTAGTCATGTCCAACTCTTCTTAAACCCAAGGAACATAATGTCCATGAGGTTTTCTTGACAAAGATCCTGAAGTGGTTGGTAACTTCCTTCTTCAGTGGATTAAGACAAACAAAGCTTAAATGATTTGGTAAGTGTCAAAGACCAGATCTGAACTCTCATCTTCATGACTCCAGGTCTAGTGCTCTATCAACTTAGTTACCTAACTGTCTCTTCCTTAGTGTTATTATTATAATTAATAATGTCATATATTATATTTATGTTATACATTATATATTACATATGTTATAATAAATAATATTTGTCTTAGAGTTTATGGCTTAGAAAGTACTTTATACATATTTCACTTCAGTTTAACAACAACATTTGGAAGTTGTTACATGTTATGTGAATTGCCCCTGGTCTATTTAATCTATTATTAGTTAACTATAGTACTATGCAAAGGTAATGTTATAGGATTTTTGGGGGAAACTAAGGCTCAGACAGCCTATATGACTTAAGATCACACAAGTAATAGATGTTTGGTGGACCCAAAACATATATGTAACCCATTTCAATGCTCTCATCAATTCCTCATCTTTTGATTACACAGCATTAAGAAATATTTGCATAAACAAAAAATTGCAGCTAAAATTATAAGAATAGTTTCTAATAGGCAAAAAGAATAATTATAGGAAATTTCTGTGATAAAAATCTCATTTCTAATATACTTAGAGAACATATTCAAATTTATAAGAATGAGCCATTATCCTGATGAAACATGGTCAAAGGAAAATAGAAAAGTTTCAGAGAAAAACATCCAAGCTAGCAATAGCCACATTAAAAAAAATACTCTAAGTAATTAGTAATGGAAGAATGGAAGCAGTTTTTTGAAATATTCTTTTTTTAACTGAACATTTTATTTTTTCCAATCATGTGTAAAAATAATTTTTGACATTCTTTTTTTAAATTGAGTTCCAAATTCTATTCCTCTTTATCTCCCCTCCCCAAATTGAAAAAAGAAGCAATTTGATGTGTTATACATGTGCAGTAATGTAAAACATAACTGGTCAGACCATATTAGTCCTGTTGTGAAACACAGAGAAAAAGTAAAACGAAAAGTAAAGGAAAAGTATGTTTCAAACTGCATTCAGACTCCATCAATTCTTTCTCTGGAGATGGATAGCATTCTTCATAAATCCTTAAGAACTGTCTTGGATTATTGCATTCTTGAGAAAAGCTAAGTCATTCACAGTTGATCATTGTACAATATCACAGTATGCAGTGTTCTCCTGGTTCTGCTCATTTCACTTTGCATCAGGTCAATTATGTCTCTCCAGGTTTATCTGAGAGCATCCTACTCATGATTTCTTGTAGTACAATAAA